>JAUCBJ010002989.1:0-109042 GCA_032718475.1 Nemertoderma westbladi | reverse complement strand
CAAGTTGTTGATTCACTTTTCGTATTATTTCTTCAGTTTCATTCTGTTTTCAGATAGAAATCATTGCGAAAGTAGAAGATGATAGCATAATGCAAGATCTAGTAAGATAATCAACCCCAAATTTAATTTCTTCTTGTCATTATTGATTGGATTGGCTCAAATACTTCACTTGCGATACCATGGTAACCATATACACAGTAGCGTCGTAACTACATCACAATTCAAGCCTGATTGTTGATATTATTCACTTGTCGGTAGGTAAGTGAGGTACAGTTGGTTCTCTGTAGGTAGGCATAGAGGGTAATCCGCAACGCGCCGACCCACCTTTGTAAATATATTATAACACTGACTCTTCGCTTATATGTTCCTAAACCGTTTTTAATTCAGATTTTAATTATCTATTGTTTTGGTTTGTTTTTTAATCTATAACAAATTTTACCATATGATGGAAAAAATATATCAATTTCATAGAGGGTAATCGGCGACATCTGATTTAAAATAAATAATACTGAAATTAACTGGCGTGGGCAGCTTTAGCCAGTATAAAAGGTAACCTAATGATTTATATCGGGGTAATAATATTATCACACTACCGGACCGGTAGTGCGACATTTTGCGTTTGCCTTTGTTTAATTTCAGTTATCTCCATCGGTAACCACTGTAGACTACGGTACCAAATATTGAATTTGTTAGGTAAAATAATAACGTAGATTAATCAGTAATTACATTATTCAGTTAATTGTTGTAGGCCTAATTTCGGGTTTATTATTACATTGTACATTGAGGGCTGTATGTAGCCTATAATGCCAGCTTATGCATCTGTTACTATCAAGTTCGGGCCCTACGTAACCAGCGGAATTCTTGTTCGTAGAACTAACCGATTAGAGGGACTTAAAGGTATGTTGTATCTTATATCTGTACCGGTACCGTAGCTAGCCATGTATTTAACACATACGTCAATGTAAACTTATAGTTAAGCCAATGTTAGTTACAAATATACATAATAATAAGAATAAAAGTTGTTTCAGTTCATCACATAAGCATATATTTTATTGCTATCTGCGAGGTTTTATCAATTTATATATTTTTTTAAAATATATATAATAAAATATATACCGGTATGAGGTTAATGGCGCATAATGACACCAATACAGATAGGGGGGGGGGGGGGGGGGGGGAGAGAAACTGGACGCAATAAAAATGCATCCCTCTCCTCCAGGGGAAATTGGACGCAAATAACAGTTGATTACTCTCAAAAATAAAACTGTAACCTGTTCTATTGTGTTTAGTTTATTGTTTTGGTGAGAATTTAATATTGGGGCGGTCCAGTTTTCCCCCCTGTCTCCACCAATAATGTATGTAGAGTTAGTTGGTTTAGTTAATAACTTAATTTAATTTAATTTAAAACATTAGTGGAAATTGGCAGGTTACGGTGTCGGTGTTTTCTAACCAAAACAATAAACAAAACTTCGTTTCATATATGAGCAATTTACGCTGTATATCATTATTTTAATTTGCGGTCTGCGCGCCATTATTGCCTGCTAATGACACACATAAATAAATAATAATAATACATATCACCTCTACGGCAGGCCTAAATAAAGTCACATAAACTGTAAACTTTAATCGAAATACAGATATCAACACTGCCATTCGATTGTTTAATAGGAATCTGTCACAAACTACAGTTTATTGGAGTTTGCAATTTATACTATTTGTTGTTAGAATTTTATAAAAATCAATTTTTTCTTACAGTGTTGTTAGAGAAAGTTGGACATCGAGTTTTTTTGGAGGGAGTTCCTAAACGTAACGTTGTGAACCTAATTGTTAACGGAGAAACTGTTTTCACCTGCGACATCGGAGATTTAGACTTTGGTGGTGACGGCGAACTGCATTCATTGTGTCAACAGGTAAGTTTGTAGCAATTACTGTTATGGGTCGAGCCATGAAGTTTGTAAGCTTTTCGCTGTAGAATTTCGCTGTAGGCCGAGCCTACAGTAAATTAATACGTTTTTAAATTAGTTTTAAATTGTCGTTATATTAATTGTCTGCATACTGTTATATTATATTTTATATAGTGGCCTACTGTCTAATAGGATCGCAAGGTAAAAAGTTAAAAAATCATTCGAGTTAAATAAAAGCATACTTTTAACAAAAAACAAATTTCTGCTTATGGTGGTAATTTTCAAACCATTTTTCATTGCCGTTTTTTATTTTTAAATAAAGTAGACAAAATAATGTAATTTAACCTCAATTAAAATGCTCTCAGATTAATGAAATATGTTCTCAATTTTAAATATATATCCCATTCGTAAATTAATAATGCTAAGAATAGCTAAGAATAGCTAAAATAGCTAAAATAGCCAAAATAGCTAAGAATAGTTGTTTCAACCTGAAATTTAATATATTTTGATATTTTTTTACACTAATACTCAACCCAAAATATAATTTAGTTACATTACTTAAAATTATCATTATTTATTTTTTACTGAATGTATTTTATATATGACTGTTCATTGTAATTGGTGTTTTTATATTTTTTATCTCATGTACCGATTATTAAAAGCGCTTTATAGTACGTTTGTAAATTTGACGCTATATAAATATATTCATTATTTATTATTATTATTATTATATTATTTTATTATATAATTATACATGGAATACAAACTACTAATTTTTTATTATACTGTATTTATTTTAAAGTATTATTATATTTACCTTGTAGGCACTGCAGGCTGTTAACGAGGCTTACTAACAGATACCATGGCAACCACTGAGAAAGAGAAGAGCAACATTGAGAAACCCGCGTTTGAAGATGCCTCCATCGAGGCCCTCGAGAAGGACTTTCAGGAGGTCCTCCAAGAACTCATGGGAGACCGAAGTCTCGAGAAATACAGAGTCGAATATGAGAAACTCCTGAGGGCCTTGAAGAAGAGCCACGACTCTGAGAAGCGGCTGATGGGAAAGTGCCGCGAGTTAAACGCAGAGATCGTAGCGAATGCCTCGAAGGTATCCACAGCCATGCAGCTATCCCAGGAGGATAAGCAAACGATCGACAGCTTGAAGAAAGAGATAGAGAAAGCCTGGAAGATGGTAGACGCAGCACATGATAAGGAGTCCAGGGCCAAGGAAACTATACAGAGTTTGCGGGTAGAGATAGCGAATCTTACTCGGTTAGTGGAGCAAGGAGCTGGATTGGGAGGCGCTGAACACTCGGTCAATGAACTGCTGAAGCTCAAAGAGGATCTCACACTAGAGAGGGACGATCTGCTCCAAGAGATAGTGAAGCTACGAGATGGGCTGACAGAATCGCAGCTCTCTCAGCAGAAACTGGAAGAGGATCAAGTGCAAGCCGAGAATAAGATCGCCGAGCTGAAACAGGATATTCAGGCAAAGAGCAACGAGGCGCATAGAGAGCTGCGAAAAAAGGAGAAGTTGGAACGTGAGTTGAGGGAAACTAAGGAGGAATTGGAAACTAAAAATAGAGAAATTAAGGAAATGGGGCAGCAGAATACGAGATATGGTGATGAGATGTCACGTCTCGAGGGACAGGTCAAGGATTACCGGATACAGAACGAACGAATCTCCAAGGAGCAGGAAATCCTACTGGCGAGGTACACAAAGCTACAGTCAGACTTCGAGTCGCAGTTGATAAGTGCTGATCAGATGGCTGCGGATAACAGCGCCAAAGTCACTGACCTCAAGCTAAAAGAGGATGAAATCAACGCCCTCAGACAGGATGGCCAGAAGCTGTCCAAGATGAAGGACGCAATAACGCGAAAGTTAAGAGCTGTGGAGGATCTCAAAGCTGAAGTAGAGGGCGACAGGGAGAGCATGAAACAGAGAATAGCGGGATTTGAACGTGATTTAGAGATGAACAAGAAACAGGCGGAAATGGATAAGAAATCTATTGATGACTTGATCCGAGAACGGGATATTCTCACCAAAAACATGCAGAAGGCATCTTCAGCCACACAGAAGCAAATGGGTCTTGTGAAACTTCACGAACAAACCAAGAAGAATTTGGAGCAGGAAATTACCAACTACAAAGATGAAGCCCAGAAACAAAGAAAAATAATATACAAGCTAGAGAAAGAACGTGATCGATATATTAATGAAGCTAGCGAGCTCACGCAGAAAGTTCTTCTTCATATGGAAGAGGTTAAAGTTCGAGAGATGCAGATATTTGATTACAAGAAAAAAATTGCTGAAGCGGAAACCAAATTCAAGCAACAGCAGAATTTATATGAGGCTGTACGTTCTGACAGGAATCTCTACAACAAGAACTTAATCGAAGCTCGGGATGAAATTACTGAGTTGAAGCGAAAACTTAAGGTGATGAACCACCAGATCGATCAGCTGAAAGAAGAGATTACAGCTAAAGAAGCTGCCCTGGTTAAGGAGCATATTGAATCACAACGAGTTGAGAAAGATAAAGAGGCATTGAAGGCTGAGTTACAGAGAATGCGTCAACAGGAGAAGGCAATGAAGGAATTGATAGAGAATCAAGAAAGTGAACAAAGGAAACTCTTAAAGATCATTGGTGATGCTGATCAAGAGAGAATGAGGCAGAAGAAGGAATTAGATCAGGTTATCTCAGAGAGAGACATCCTTGGGACACAGTTGGTGAGACGAAATGACGAGTTGGCGTTGCTTTACGAAAAGATAAAGATACAGCAGTCGACGCTAAACAAGGGAGAAATCCAGTACAAGGCGAGGTTGGATGACATCCGACTCCTGAAAATGGAGATCAAGAAGTTGCGGCGGGAGAAGGCGATACTGATGAAGAATGTCTCTAACATCGATCAGCTACGTCGGGAGGTCTACCATGTACAACGAGATCTCCTGAAAGAGAGAACACGATGCAAGGCTTTGGAGGAAGAATTAGAGAATCCTATGAACATACATCGTTGGAGGAAGTTGGAAGGATCGGATCCGAGTACATACGAGATGATACAGAAGATACAAATGTTGCAAAAGCGATTGATTCAAAAGACAGAGGAGGTTGTTGACAAAGAGCTGTTGATACAGGAGAAAGAGAAGTTGTACGTTGAGTTGAAGCACATATTGGCTCGGCAGCCTGGGCCGGAGGTCGCAGAACAGTTGCAGATATACCAAGGGACTTTAAAAGAGAAAACGAAGCAGTTAAAAGGGATGGCTTCGGAGCTCAACATGTACGAGTCTCAGGTTGAGGAATACAAATATGAGATCGAAAGACTAGCCAGAGAGTTGCAGGAGGTTAAGAAGAAGTACTACATGCAAAAGAAGAAGGATCAACAGATTAAGGAGCGAGAACGGTTGGAGAGACAACTCGAGGCAGGGGGCAGGGGGGATGCTCCCTCCAGTCTCGCTGGGGGAGGGAGTAATATGGGACGGTTCACAGGCGGGGGATTCAGTCTCAAACAACCAACTCCTAAGCCACAAGCGGCCGCTGTTGGTTAGATAAGAACTCGTTGATTATCTATCCATAATAATAATCTGTAAATATTATTGTAAATATAATGCACTGATTATTTCAGTGTCGGTATTATCTAGATAATAATCTATATGCTTTTTTGAGAATATATTCCAGTTTTCATAGCATTGACTACCATTATTGGTGCAACAACTTCATGAATTAATTAATTTATTGTTTACCACTGACTATAAGATAATGTTCCATACCTTCTATTTTCTTAATACGTTTTATATATTAATTAACGTCTTTCTTGGAGTTAATTTGAGATTTTGTACGAACACAACTACCATGTCCACATAAATTATTCTTCATGTTACCGAAACACACATACTGACGACACCTACACACCCCCCCCCCCCCCCCACCCTTTTCGAAAGGCCAAAGTTTGATTATAACCCTTAGCCAATAGCTCGCAAATTTGACTCGCCCCACAGCCACCAGCAAACAGATATAATAGAAGGGCCCCCTCCTCCTCGGGGTGGTCAAGTGTGTGTGTGTTCAAAGCTAACACCATGTTAATATTAAAAGGTGTTTTATAAAAGGAGATCACATCCGTTCTATTTATCTAAAATTAATCACATTAATTAACAAAATTAAATCGTGGTGCCATGAACGTCTAAAGCAAAGACATTATAATATAATAATCTAATCTAAGGTCTACTTACTAAGTGGTAGTAGTGATAAGGAATTTAATCAACCAATTAGTCAGTATTTATGGAAGAAGCATATTATATCAGAAAATTAACAAATTAGGACACCGGAAAATATGATCCACTGGAGAGTCATTGGGATGCATGCTACTTACAACACCTGGTGACAAAACTAACTCGCTATTTATAGCCAAATAAAGTAGCACTGGTCTAAAGTATCACTAAGCACTTACTGGTGTATATAGTTAGTTAAATTGTTTGTTGTTAATTAAGTTTATTTAACAACAAAAAAATAGATATATCGTACGTATATCTGGTCGGAGATGTACGTATATCTGGTGAGAGTTGATGTATATCTGTCGGAGATGTACGTATATCTGGTGAGAGTTGTATGTATATCTGGTCGGAGATGTACGTATATCTGGTGAGAGTTGTATGTATATCGGTCGGAGATGTACGTATATCTGGTCGGAGATGTACATATATCTGGTGGGAGATGTACGTATATCTGGTGGGAGATGTATATATATCTGGTCGGAGATGTACGTATATCTGGTCGGAGATGTACGTATATCTGGTGAGAGTTGTATGTATATCGGTCGCAGATGTAAGTATATCTGGTCGAAGATGTACGTATATCTGGTCGGAGATGTACGTATATCTGGTGAGAGTTGTATGTATATCGGTCGCAGATGTACGTATATCTGGTGAGAGTTGTATGTATATCGGTCGGAGATGTACGTATATCTGGTGGGAGATGTACGTATATGTGTTCGGAGATGTACGTATATCTGGTCTGAGATGTAAGTATATCTGGTCGGAGATGTACGTATATCTAGTGAGAGTTGTATGTATATCGGTTGGAGATTTACGTATATCTGGTCGGAGATGTACGTATATCTGGTGAGAGTTGATGTATATCTGTCGGAGATGTACGTATATCTGGTGAGAGTTGTATGTATATCTGGTCGGAGATGTACGTATATCTGGTGGGAGATGTACGTATATCTGGTGGGAGATGTACGTATATCTGGTCGGAGATGTACGTATATCTGGTCGGAGATGTAAGTATATCTGGTCGGAGATGTACGTATATCTGGTCGGAGATGTACGTATATCTGGTGGGAGATGTACGTATATCTGGTGAGAGTTGTATATATATCGGTCGGAGATGTACGTATATCTGGTGAGAGTTGTATGTATATCAGTCGGAGATGTACGTATATCTGGTGAGAGTTGTATGTATATCTGGTCGGAGATGTACGTATATCTGGTGAGAATTGTATGTATATCTGGTTGGAGATGTACGTATATCTGGTGAGAGTTGTATGTATATCTGGTCGGAGATGTACGTATATCTGGTGAGAGTTGTATGTATATCGGTCGGAGATGTACGTATATCTGGTGAGAGTTGTATGTATATCTGGTCGGAGATGTACGTATATCTGGTGAGAGTTGTATGTATATCGGTCGCAGATGTACGTATATCTGGTGGGAGATGTATGTATATCTGGTCGGAGATGTACGTATATCTGGTGAGAGTTGTATGTATATCGGTCGGAGATGTACGTATATCTGGTCGGAGATGTACGTATATCTGGTGGGAGATGTACGTATATCTGGTGGGAGATGTACGTATATCTGGTCGGAGATGTACGTATATCTGGTCCGAGATGTACGTATATCTGGTGAGAGTTGTATGTATATCGGTCGCAGATGTAAGTATATCTGGTCGAAGATGTACGTATATCTGGTCGGAGATGTACGTATATCTGGTGAGAGTTGTATGTATATCGGTCGCAGATGTACGTATATCTGGTGAGAGTTGTATGTATATCGGTCGGAGATGTACGTATATCTGGTGGGAGATGTACGTATATGTGTTCGGAGATGTACGTATATCTGGTCTGAGATGTAAGTATATCTGGTCGGAGATGTACGTATATCTGGTGAGAGTCGTAAATATATCGGTCGGAGATGTACGTATATCTGTTGAGAGTTGTATATATATCGGTCGGAGATGTACGTATATCTGGTGGGATATGTACGTATATCTGGTGGGAGATGTACGTATATCTGGTCGGAGATGTACGTATATCTGGTGAGAGTTGTATATATATCTGGTGAGAGTTGTATGTATATCGGTCGGAGATGTACGTATATCTGGTCGGAGATGTACGTATATCTGGTGAGAGTTGATGTATATCTGTCGGAGATGTACGTATATCTGGTGAGAGTTGTATGTATATCTGGTCGGAGATGTACGTATATCTGGTGAGAGTTGTATGTATATCGCTCGGAGATGTACGTATATCTGGTCGGAGATGTACATATATCTGGTGGGAGATGTACGTATATCTGGTGGGAGATGTACATATATCTGGTCGGAGATGTACGTATATCTGGTCGGAGATGTACGTATATCTGGTGAGAGTTGTATGTATATCGGTCGCAGATGTAAGTATATCTGGTCGAAGATGTACGTATATCTGGTCGGAGATGTACGTATATCTGGTGAGAGTTGTATGTATATCGGTCGCAGATGTACGTATATCTGGTGAGAGTTTTATGTATATCGGTCGGAGATGTACGTATATCTGGTGGGAGATGTACGTATATGTGTTCGGAGATGTACGTATATCTGGTCTGAGATGTAAGTATATCTGGTCGGAGATGTACGTATATCTAGTGAGAGTTGTATGTATATCGGTTGGAGATGTACGTATATCTGGTCGGAGATGTACGTATATCTGGTGAGAGTTGATGTATATCTGTCGGAGATGTACGTATATCTGGTGAGAGTTGTATGTATATCTGGTCGGAGATGTACGTATATCTGGTGGGAGATGTACGTATATCTGGTGGGAGATGTACGTATATCTGGTCGGAGATGTACGTATATCTGGTCGGAGATGTAAGTATATCTGGTCGGAGATGTACGTATATCTGGTCGGAGATGTACGTATATCTGGTGGGAGATGTACGTATATCTGGTGAGAGTTGTATATATATCGGTCGGAGATGTACGTATATCTGGTGAGAGTTGTATGTATATCGGTCGGAGATGTACGTATATCTGGTGAGAGTTGTATGTATATCTGGTCGGAGATGTACGTATATCTGGTGAGAATTGTATGTATATCTGGTTGGAGATGTACGTATATCTGGTGAGAGTTGTATGTATATCTTGTCGGAGATGTACGTATATCTGGTGAGAGTTGTATGTATATCGGTCGGAGATGTACGTATATCTGGTGAGAGTTGTATGTATATCTGGTCGGAGATGTACGTATATCTGGTGAGAGTTGTATGTATATCGGTCGCAGATGTACGTATATCTGGTGGGAGATGTATGTATATCTGGTCGGAGATGTACGTATATCTGGTGAGAGTTGTATGTATATCGGTCGGAGATGTACGTATATCTGGTCGGAGATGTACGTATATCTGGTGGGAGATGTACGTATATCTGGTGGGAGATGTACGTATATCTGGTCGGAGATGTACGTATATCTGGTCCGAGATGTACGTATATCTGGTGAGAGTTGTATGTATATCGGTCGCAGATGTAAGTATATCTGGTCGAAGATGTACGTATATCTGGTCGGAGATGTACGTATATCTGGTGAGAGTTGTATGTATATCGGTCGCAGATGTACGTATATCTGGTGAGAGTTGTATGTATATCGGTCGGAGATGTACGTATATCTGGTGGGAGATGTACGTATATGTGTTCGGAGATGTACGTATATCTGGTCTGAGATGTAAGTATATCTGGTCGGAGATGTACGTATATCTGGTGAGAGTCGTAAATATATCGGTCGGAGATATACGTATATCTGGTGAGAGTTGTATATATATCGGTCGGAGATGTACGTATATCTGGTGGGATATGTACGTATATCTGGTGGGAGATGTACGTATATCTGGTCGGAGATGTACGTATATCTGGTGAGAGTTGTATATATATCTGGTGAGAGTTGTATGTATATCGGTCGGAGATGTAAGTATATCTGGTGAGAGTTGTATGTATATCGGTCGGAGATGTAAGTATATCTGGTGGGAGATGTACGTATATCTGGTGGGAGATGTACGTATATCTGGTCGGAGATGTACGTATATCTGGTCGGAGATGTACGTATATCTGGTGGGGGATGTACGTATATCTGGTCGGATATGTACGTATATCTGGTGAGAGTTGTATGTATATCTGGTCGGAGATGTACGTATATCTGGTGGGGGGTGTACGTATATCTGGTCGGATATGTACGTATATCTGGTGAGAGTTGTATGTATATCTGGTCGGAGATGTACGTATATCTGGTGAGAGTTGTATGTATATCGGTCGGAGATGTACGTATATCTGGTCGGAGATGTACGTATATATCTGGTGGGAGATGTACGTATATCTGGTGGGGGATATACGTATATCTGGTGGGGGATGTACGTATATCTGGTGGCTGATGTACGTATATCTGGTGGGAGATGTACGTATATCTGGTGGGGGATGTACGTGTATCTGGTGGGGGATGTACGTATATCTGGTTGGGGATGGTGAGCGAACCACCGAAGGCTCCTCTCTCTTGGCTGTTACCTATAGTGAACGAGTGAAACACAAACCACCTAAGGCAACAAGAAAGGCTCCTCTCTCTTGGCTGCTACCTATAGTGAACGAGTGAAACACAAACCACCGAAGGCAACACGAAGGCTCCTCCTCTCTCTTGGCTGTTACCTATAGTGAACGAGTAATACACAAACCACCGAAGGCAACCCGAAGGCTCCTCTCTCTTGGCTGTTACCAAGGCAACCCAAAGCCTCCTCGTCTCTCTTGGCTGTTACCTATAGTGAACAAGTGAAACACAAACCATCGAAGGCAACCCGAAGGCTCCTCTCTCTTGGCTGTTACCTATAGTGAACGAGTGAAAAACAAACCACCGAAGGCAACCCGAAGGCTCCTCTCTCTTGGCTGTTACCTATAGTGAACGAGTGAAACACGAACCACCGAAGGCAACCCGAAGGCTCCTCTCTCTTGGCTGTTACCTATAGTGAACGAGTGAAACACGAACCACCGAAGGCAACCCGAAGGCTCCTCTTTCTTGGCTGTTACCTATAGTGAACGAGTGAAAAACAAACCACCGAAGGCAACCCGAAGGCCCCTCTCTCTTGGCTGTTACCTATAGTGAACGAGTGAAACACAAACCACCAAAGGCAACCCGAAGGCTCCTCTCTCTTGGCTGTTACCTATAGTGAACTAGTGAAACACAAACCACAGAAGGCAACACGAAGGCTCCTCCTCTCTCTTGGCTGTTACCTATAGTGAACGAGTAAAACACAAACCACCGAAGGCAACCCGAAGGCTCCTCTCTCTTGGCTGTTACCTATAGTGAACGAGTGAAACACAAACCACCGAAGGCAACACGAAGGCTCCTCCTCTCTCTTGGCTGTTACCTATAGTGAACGAGTTAAACACAAACCACCGAAGGCAACACGAAGGCTCCTCTCTCTTGGCTGTTACCTATAGTGAACGAGTGAAACACGAACCACCGAAGACAACCCGAAGGCTCCTCTCTCTTGGCTGTTACCTATAAGGCACCGATGGCGCCATACTAACTCACAATGAACACTCCATAACTACCCAACCTTTTTTTCTTTACTCCCCCGGCACATGGATGACCTGGTTGGCTACGTATAAGACTCTGCTTCCTTGTACTGTATATATCTTCTCTTGGATATTTTTATTAGTACTAGGGCTACGGCAGGTAGATAATTAGCAATATGAAAGAAATTGATGAATGAATTAGGGAAACACATAATGTTGTTGAAGGTGAATTCATTACGTAACCCGTAATCTAAACTGTGTAAACGTAGTTAATTCTTTAATTTTACTTTTCAAATCTAATTTCATAATAATCAATTAGTTCGATAATATATATATCTACTTGTTACCAATGTTACCATGGCTACAATTGGGTTCGAAATAAGTCCAGACTTCGGCTACGTGTTCCTTGTCTTCATTGGGATCTTCGCCCTCCACATGTGGCAGTTCGCAAAAGTTATGAACATGCGGAAGAAGTTCAAGGTTGAATACCCCGCACTATATTCGGTTAAACACCCGATGTTCAACTGCTGCCAGCGAGTACATCAGAACACCTTGGAGAACCTCCCATTCGCCATCACTGCGCTGCTACTAGCCGGGTTCAAACATCCTCGTCTGGCGACGGCTTTCGGTTCTCTATGGATTGTCGGGAGAGTTGTCTACTCTTTGGGTTACTATTCCGGTAACCCCAAACAACGGCTCCCTGGGGCCTATATCGCCTTCGTAGCCCAGCTTCTGCTTTTAGTATGCGTGGTGTCTGGAGCCGGTGGTGTCCTAGGTTGGTGGTGACATGACCTTCTGTAATACGACCTGATAACCCTGCAAATATTGTATTGTTAAAAACCTGTTATTAAAATGTTATTCATTAACATTGAAAACATTATTTTTTTTAAAGTAATAGATTAATGATGTAATTTATTATTGGCCAAGGAATCTGCCGTTATCTAATAAGGTTAGTATTGCGTTGTTAATAACATTAAAATAACAACGGCAGGTTCAATCTATATTATTTATAAAGATTGTCACTTTTAGGTTATTTCATATCATTAAAGTATCTTCTGCAATAGGATAGATAAATGTTATAATAACATTAAATTCACTCGTATTCCAACCCTTCTCTCCTTTGATTTATTGTTCAAGAATACAAACTGGGTATTTCTGGCAAGAGTAACGTAAATAAAACATAAAAATAATTTTATCAAACATTTTTATCACAATTTATCACCATCACATTTATCTTCATTGTTGTCACATTTATGATGTTTTGCTGAATTTGCTTGATTTTAAATTGTTTGTAGGAAGCTGCAGCAATCCCGCTACATTTAGCGGACACTGATGCAGCTTACAAGGTCTCATTATACTGTAGAAGGTCATGGTGGTAAACTTACTGCTTTGATAAATCTATGCTTGTTGATGCCTTGCCATGCCATTAGGAGACCATGGCAGTAGCATTGAAAAATATCGAGACATGAAAAATATCGCGAGTAAAAATATAGCGTGTTCAAAAATATCGATAATATCGCCAGTTCAAGAAACATCGCGAGTAAAAATATCGCGAGTAAATATATCGAGAGTAAAAAATATCGCGAGTAAATATATCGAGAGTAAAAATATCGCGAGTAAATATATCGAGAGTAAAAAATATCGCGAGCAAAAATATCGCTAGTAAAATTACCCATAATTTTTGGAATGTACAGTAACACTAGCTACCAACGAAAACACTACTGTATCACAATACCATAGAAACAAAAATAAACAGTTGTTTATTAAAAAAATGAAAATGTTGTATACTTATACACCATAAACCCTTAATACCACAACCATTTTTAGAGGGTCGGAGCCCCCCCCCCCCCCCCTTAATTTTTTCTTTTTTAAAATTTAAATAAAATGATACGAAATTTGGTATTATGATAGAACGACACCTTTTCTTACTGATGGCCTGGCCGGATTTTTCAATTTCTCAGTTATTTCCATACAACAAGCCATTAAAAAATGTATATTTAGCAATGTTTAACCACCTCCGTAGACTTTATTTTACGTCTTTGGAATGTAATCTAGATATCATTCGAAGCGCCTTCTGTTCGCGCTTTCAGACCTTTAGCAGTTTAACCTGCCAAATTTGGATGTCTTTTAGATGATAGATAGTCTTTAGCCTATGACAAATATTTGATACACTACATTAGCCGAAACCAGTCTATGCGCGATCATTCACCCGCTGGATATACCCGGGAGACTGGATTCGGAAGCCTAATTGTATTGCGGGGTAGGCCTACTGTATTATTCGACTGATCGTAATATATATAATCTCTGACAAATATTATTCACTTTCGGGAAATATTAACAGTTCCTTTAGGACGTGGCGCTTTAAATATATAAACAGAGTTATGACTTAAACTAGACACAACGGGATGGCTATAGATTCACGTATATGGCGCATTCTTTAGGAGATGCTTCGTTATCAATCACGATCATACACAATACTGCACAATGCTGCACACTAATCTGCCGACCTTCACTAATTTTAGTCACATATAAGGAGAACAACAGACAATACGTGTAGGGCCTATAAAATAGCATTAGATTCACTTCAAACCACTTAATGTAAGTCGCAATCGTTATATGTAT
Source organism: Nemertoderma westbladi (assembly GCA_032718475.1). Taxonomy (NCBI): domain Eukaryota; kingdom Metazoa; phylum Xenacoelomorpha; order Nemertodermatida; family Nemertodermatidae; genus Nemertoderma; species Nemertoderma westbladi. Next base: position 94,710 of record JAUCBJ010002989.1, on the reverse strand, counting down.
CCTGTCTCTCTAACCTTTAGTATATCAAGAAGATTGGGGTGTCTGATTGTTTATCAGTATTCCAAATATAATATTCCATCAACAAATATAATGAATAACCGACAGTAAATAGCAGTACGAAACACGGATTGAGTTAAGTAAGTTGTGTTGTGGTATGTGTGATTATTGAGTAAGATAACGGATATACGTTCTATAATTAAGCCTACTAATGTTGAACTAAAGACTGAAACACGGAGGTTCCACGCCGGTGATGTAGGCTGTGGACAAAATCACATACTGACTCACTTCACTAGTTTCTATATACAATCTCCAACACAGAGGCAAAAAACGCTCTGATTGGTCGACCGAACAAAGAGAGAACAAAGAACAAAGAGATGTTCCACGTGGCAATATCAGCTGTTAGCCGTCGTCATGGTAGCTACACTGTTTCAAGAGGATCCGGCGTATTGCGTCATAGAATTGCTAATCATGTCCGCTAAAGTACACATACAGAAGAAATGGCTTTTATGTCCTCTAAAACAACAATACAGTAAGGACACGGCCTTTTATGCCTGTTAAACCAACTACAGAGTACTTTACGGGGAAAATAACCGACTAATTACGCAAAAGCCTTTACACCGCTCCCAGAAAATGGGATTTAAGTCTATAAAATATAACAAATCACAGTTTCTAAAATATAAAAATACTCTAAACAGTTAGTCTTTCTTACGCGGACGGCGTTTACGCAGTTTTTTGAGGTTAGCAAGAGTCCTTTTCTCTTTGGGGCGAGCCACTTTACTAGGAGGGCTGTAACTCCTGGGTGAAGGGTGCAATACAATTGCATCAGAAGGTTTAGGATTACGATCGGTGTATCCGCCGGTCGAGGTACCTGGTTGATCGATATCAACTTCAGTGGAGCGAGGTCTAACGGCTTTTAGGGCGCGTCTTAGGACAGCAGCTCCTACGGGTCCTTGACGGGTCGTCTGGACAATGGCGGTAGGCGGACCGTGAGTGGTGAGAAACTTCCTTGGTTTAATGGTTCTTTCCAGCTCGCGTTCTCGGGCTCGATATTCGTAGGGCCGTCGAGATACTTCCTGTAACTCAGGGTGCGAGTTGATAAATAAATCGCCATACTCAGGGTCTTGACGGATGAAATTGATCAAATGATATGAAGTAATATCGTTAGGATTGACGTTCCTAAGATATTTTCGAACAAATTTGGTGGAAATACACTCACCAACACGCTTCATTAGTTCGTAACTCGGTGTGCGTGTTTTTTGTTCCACAGACGCGAATAAATAAGGATGGAACGCGTAAACTCCCTCGTAAGAGCGTCCAGGGTAGTAGCGATGGCGGGCCTCACAATGTAAATCTGCGTTCGCTTCCCAAGCTCGGATGTAGCGCAAGGTAATCATCTCATCTACGCTTTCTAAATCGCGGTTAAAGGGGCAATTATAACTGGCATGTCCTTTAAGTTGACAGTGGCGACATTGGGTCATAAATTGGGGGCAGACTGCAAAAATATGCGAGGTATTAAGTCTGCAATACGCACAATAGATCTCCATCATCGGTTGTTCGTGGAAATAGGAGCAGGGTACGTCTGAGTCCATAGGGGTGAAATGGTCTCTCGATGCGCATAATCGACAACGTTTTCGAGAAACATAGTTGGCGTGTCGATAATCGTATGCGGTGAGACATTGTGGACCTTGATACCACTCCAAGACGTAATCGTTATCGCTGCTCCGGGGCGCTGTAGGCTGGATCGCTTCAGACTCTAAGCAGATTGGTTCGTCTTCCAATTGCATAGCTGAGGTAGGTGCGGCTGTCTCTGCAAGCGGACCCACTGTCTGAACTTCCACGACAGAATAACCCGTGGGTATTCGGGGTCTTTGTATAACAGATGAATGTAAGTTCTGTAAACAAACGTCCTGAAAGAGAGCAAATCCCGCGCTGTTTAGCTTCTCCGCAGCTGAGTCTCTTAGGCTGAGTTTGGTCAGAGCGCGGTCCTTGAACTGACTATCAACGTTACGGAACGGAGTCAGAAAACGCCTGAAACATTCGAAGCGGATGAATTTATTGTGTTCATCTAACTTGGCGAGTTTGGTTCCAAGTATTAATGGATGGGCGCGTATGGTACGACTGCACACATCGGCTAGCCAACCGGTGAGTGCTGCGTTTTCAAAGATCGTGTATATAGCTAAGGAGGGACGAAGTGGAACACTCATAAAGCTATACACGGCGCCAGGTACGGTCAATGGTCCATCAAAGTATAAACGAGAATAATGATCTCAATATACTTGTTGGTAATTTATAGGATTTCCAACCTTGAAATTCCATCCGTATTCTTGAAAGGCAAGATGTCCGATGGAGGTTCGTTGTACTTTGGTAATGCCGCTGGGTGTATTGGCATACATAGTGCGGAAGAAACCTCGGCCTTCTGCCCAGGGAGCAATCAGCTGAGTATCCACGAAAGGGTATGGAATGTTTTCCATATTCCGAAAGTCGTTTTGTAGATCTCCATAAACAGCCGAGCCGATTTTAAGGATTCTTTCGTTAAACAACATCTCGAGCACGGGTTGGGGTAACATCGATCCATCGATACCCATGGCCGGTTTGCGCTCGGTGTCGGCGACGTAACGCTGCGCGAGCTCGAATTGTCCATGTCGGAGTCTCTTTTGTGTCTCAGTAAGAGTTTCAAAAGAATAATCAATCACATCGGAACACGCTCGAGTAAATACGTGGGTAGAACCAGCGAGTCCTCGTATGTGTATCATCCGCGTAGTTCCCAGTTCTCCCACCGGAACGCTACCTTCGTTGTCGTAGGTGACAACTCCATACATCTCGATAACGTTAAGAGTCTCTTTCCACTCTTTAGTGGCGTTTTCGAGAGTCATTCCCACAGGATGCCACAAGGTAGCGCATTTGCTAGCATTAGGTAAGTCTCTATACTTTAAATATTGTGTGGTATATGTTTCCACATCTCCATATCGTTGTATTCTTTCCTCCTTGAATAACACGTCAAGATTCCAGTGTACTAAACGAGTTTTGATGAATCCATCAAGATTATACGGAGGTATTGTTTCTTTCTCTATTCTGGAAACGTTGTATGGTTTCCGAAATGAGTTTATTTTAACCAACTGATCCAGATGTTTATGCAGTTGTTCGAGTTCGACATGATCGAGAGGATTTATGAGTGGCAGAAACCTCAGACTATGTGTAGGATCTTCCGGTTTTACCATGTAATATTGTGTTAGGTTAACGTAATAAGGGTGATCTTTGATCCCATAAAACGAGTTCGGTAAAGGTCTAGCGCGTATGTTTACATCGTGTACCATGCGACGGACAAGATCCGCTCTATTGTCCGGAGGTTCAACGAGTATACCATCTACACGAGCGGCTTCGATGGGTGGACGTTGCAACATGGGAGCGTCAGCGATAAGCTCTCTAGATCTTAGGTTGATATCAACCGGTTGGGGTTGTATCGTTGCAAAGAGTTTGTCTCCGAAATGGGGAACCATCGAGGGATGAAGGATGGTTTTAGAGTAGAGATCCGTCATAAGGATTTGAGCTTCGGGTTGAGCTAAAGCTGCTTCTTCTCTCTCATCTAGTTCTATATGTCTCTCCTCGAGCTGATTTTCCTCCGCTTGTTGTTTTAGACGCTCATCTAGGAACTCTTGTAAAGAGTAGGTTCGTCCACGTTCGATGTCCTCTTCGAGATTTTGTATTTCTCTATCGAACTGGGGTAAAGCTAATTCCTTCACCGCTTGGACTTGTTGTTGCAATTTACGTTTCTCCAAACAATCGTAAGTTCCTTTTCCGATTTTCTGCCGAATAGCGTCTAACGCGTTTCGTACGACGCTCTCTTCGACTTCCGTAACGGGTTGTATCGAGGTGAAGCCGGGACGGTTGTGTGGGTTAAACGGCGATATTAGATGACCGCGTCCCAATCCAGTTAGGTAGGGTTGGCGAATATCTAGTGAGCCTACTACCGGAGTACCACCGATCACCTGTTCGGGTAACACTAGATCTTTGAACAGTGAGTACAGTTCGGGAGGATCCGTGATACTATTAGGATCAAGAGTCTGAGGTCTAATTGAGGAATGAGGAGGTCTGACCGAGTATTCTGGAACTCTGATCATTGGTTTGTTCAAGGATCGTTTGAGTCGAGCGACCGTAGGGGATACGTCGAACAGGTTTCGCTCGAAACTCCCATAAGTATATCGTGTAAAACTGTGTTAGCGCAACGTCTCCGCAGATGTTTATGTCTTTCCGTTTGCTGATTGGGTCTAGGGCATTCGTCGCAGTAATACCAAAGACGCACGTCCTGCAGGGGAAACGCGGGTGATCGTTCTCCAGTTTTACAATATTCCTCCATCTGTTCGAAGCTATCTGGGACGACAGGTAGCGGTCGATCGGCGGTAAGATACATCATAGTGAAATAGAGTCGTTTGAGTTCTATCATAGGATCATGATGTATCCCTTGGGGATATCGAGTTTCGAGATTTTGTTGACTGGCAATATTGAGATATGTCTCTCTCAGGAATTCCAGATAATCGTTGAAGTCGCTGCGTTTATCCGGCTCTTCAACGTCTTCCCTTTCGAGTTTGTTTCGAATAGAGTTCTCGTGTTCTATTCTCGGTTTATCGTTCCGACTCCGCTGGGTATGATATTTAAATAAAACCATTTCCCTTTCGGTGTCTACATTGTCCGTATCGTGTAAATCGATAGGATGGCCAGTAGTTAAGAAGTCCATATACGTACCATTACGATGCGTATAGCGAGCGGTGAACTTTCTATAATCCAATTCACGCGTAAGTTGCTCCTGGGACATTGGCGGTTCGATATAACGACCATCATCCTCCGTAGTAGTTGGACCAGCGTCTCCGCGTATCAAGCTATCGACAAACGCTTGTAAAGGTAGAGTATATCGCTCCCTAATACCGAGATCATCTTCTATCAACTCAGTCATATCTGCTATGAGTTTATCAATATTATAATGAGTTTATATATTAGGCTAGCGGGCGTCGCTGCCTACCCCTCTTTTGCCCCCGGACAGTGCAAGATCCTCAGCGCCGATGTACCGTCGTCGCTGTGCTTTCGCCAACGATGTAGCTACACAACGACAACGATAACCGGCACAAGTCACTCCACTGTCCGTCCCAAAGGCTTAGATGTACTTCAGGTCCTTTCTGGAGAGTTAGGGTTACTTTCACAATTGCGACTAGCTACTGTAAACACACTTTAGCAGTAACATTCACCTATGAACGCACAAATTCAACACAACTGCCATAAACTGTATACATTCGGGCCATTTGTCAGTACCTTCCAGAATGTCACTTTATTTATTATGTATCCTTGGATACTAGTAGTGCGCTATTTATTCCCTATGCTATTCAATGGGGCAAGCCTTCTATTGTTCTTTTAACTCACTTCTAATTCTAGCGTGGTTGTTGCCATGGTGACATTATGGAAAGCTAGCGGTAGAATTAGGGTAATTCTCATGCATACAGATCTGGGAAGCTATTTAATAGTAATTCTTTAATTGTCAATATCCTCTCTATATATGATTTTATGAATTTTATCGGCTATTGACTATATATTGGAGATTCTCGCACACAAATACACTTAATAGAGTGAATCTCCGCTCCCATGATCTATTAATTAATGGAATTTTGGGAATGTTATAAATTGTATAAAATGACAATTTATTAAATTCATTAAAATATCTGAATTTAAATTTATTCCCGTAAATTTTATTATTTAATGTTAAATAGACACAATTTTATTCCAGAACGTGTCTGGGGACTGGGATCCTTGATTCTAGGAATTTTGTCTTTTTAAGAGTATCGGTAAGTGCTACGATATCTTAATCGACTAGAATTTTAAAGGATCTGATATTTGACAGATTTTGTAAATATTAATAATTAATATTTAGGATGGGCACCAGTTTATTCCAGAACTTGCCTGGGGACGTTAACCACTGATTCTAGAATTTTGTCTTTCAAGTATATCGGTGGGTGCCGCGATATCTTAATCAACTAGAATTGCAGATGGTCAAAGGGTTTAACAGATTTATTTTGCGTTATACGCTACTGTTAAAGGGACATCACGCTACTATATGTATTACTTAATATACGGTATGAGAGCAATATCGCACGAAGCAATGTCAGTGTGAAGAGGCAAGTCGTTTCCAAGGTCTACCCAGAGCTTGGTTTAGCCGAGACACGAGGATCTGAACTTTGCATTCCTAATACTCTGCCTACCAATAATACTTGAATATAGAAGTGGCTTTATTGTACTTTAATAAGTACGGACATTTCATCTTACTGTAGTTACGTATTCGTAATGTAATACGGGCAGCAAGGAAAGAGAAAAAGAATTGTTTCTCGCCGTCGCACTAAATATATAATATAAGTAATTACGTAATAAACGCGAATATATTGCACTAATCTACTAAATAATCGCTAAAATAACATTCTACTAAATAAAATTAAAGAAAACGATTATAATAAAATTACGTAATAATATATACATAAATATAAAAGAATAAAACAAAAAAAAAATCTAGTCATACACCCACTCCAGCCGTTGTTAAGTTGGGGAGTCCCTAGATGTTTGTTGGATTAGGGAGGTGGTCGTGGGAAGAGTATCTTGCCTCCCATAGTTTCCGGAGAGTTCTCTGTCTCTTTCCAGTAAACATAAGCGACCAACTGGGCGATTGAGCTGCTGTGTCTCGAAGACAATTCCCGGTTTCTTGAAGTTACGTCGCATGACGACGAGTTCTACCGATCGCACCAAACCGTCATCCGAGATGTGAGTCTCGATGATACGACCTGTCTGCCACCGCTTACGTGGAAGATCTACATCCACAATAAGAACCATGTCTCCAGCGCTGACGTTTTCTTGCTGCGCAAACCACTTAGTTCGAAGTTGTAGCGTGGGCAGATAATGTTTTTCGAAATGGTCAGCGAAACGACGGGATAACAACTGCATGAGTTGCCAAGTTTGCCGGCAGTATTCGTCTCCGTCTGTGATTTCCGATTGTGGGAGCATGGCTACAGGTTTCTTCAGTAGGAAATGTGCGGGTGTTAGCGCTTCCAGGGAATCGGGACTCGATGAGACTGGCATAAGCGGTCTCTCGTTGAGATAGGCGGCGATTTCCTCCATTAACGTCCGCAAAAGTTCGTCGGTGAGATACGCGCGGCAAGGCACTATAAAGTGAAATGCTGTCTTCACACTTCTTATTAATCTCTCCCAACTTCCTCCCCACCAAGGGGCGTCGGCGGCGTTGAAGGTCCAGCTAGACGCTGTTACTCGTAGCTGATCGTCCACCTGTCTTTGGTTCCAATCTTTGACGTAAGCTTTGATTTCATTGTTGGCACCAATAAAGTTTGTTCCCTTATCAGATCTCATCGTGTTACTAGTGCCAAAGCGAGCGATCTGTCGTCGTAAGCTTAATAGAAAGCTGTTGGTAGATAAATCGTTCACCATGTCGAGATGGATAGCTCTACAAGTCATACAAACAAAGATGACACACCATCTCTTGACTATAGTCCTAGCACGATATACTTCAATAGGGCCAAATAAATCCACACCGGTATTAGTAAAGGGTGGTTCATAGAAGCTTACTCGTTCCCTAGGTAATTCTGCCTCTCGCTGTGTTAAAGGCCTACTGAATGCTTTCCTACAGGGTATGCAGTTCCTAAGAACTTGGTTCAGAGCTCTACGGGGTTTATAAAAATAATAGCGAGTTCGAATTTCGCTAAGAACTCGTTCCCTACCAGCATGATAAAGTTTGCTGTGAACGTCTACAATCATCTTGACTTGTATTTCAAGATTTCTAATGAGTATGGGAAACTTAGTGTCAAAGGATAATGGAGCATTCGTTAATCTTCCTCCAACACGTATCAACCCATCTATCATTGTGCTAGAGAAACGATCCCTTAAGCGCATCTGTGGATTTCTCAACAACAGGAAATACTTATCGGAATCCTCATAGCATTGCAGGAGTCTCAGCATCTGCTTGATGGTTTCTTCATGCTCCTGATAACTGATCTTCTCCTTCAGAAACCTGTCGGGTATCTTATATTTGGGAAGATCTTTAATAACATGGACCTGCACTGATGTTACTGGAGCAGTATCACCTTTGGCCTTCATCCTGGAGTAGTGATGGTGAAAACATCTCTTTAAATATGTAACGGCCTTACAGAGCCGATTCCAGGAACTGTAGTGATGTATCGCTCTCTGCAGAAGAGGTGAGAGTCCTTGCGAGACGTCTGGTATTCCAGATTTCCAATCCTTCTCACGGATTTCCACAACAAGTTTATTTGTGGCTGTGGGTTTCTGATCCAAAGCGTCGTCTCCGGAAATATGTAGTACAGACAGATCTACCATGGGTTTGAATAACTTCGATTTACTCGCCCGAGTTTTAGGTTTGACTTTCTCCGCTCCCTTGGCTTGTCTAATCTCTGTGGTAGTAAGATGAGGAGGCCATTCTTCTTCTTCTTTGTAAAGGAAGTCGGGTCCACCTAACCAGTCTGGAGTGTCTACCAGTTCTTGTGGAGTTGCTCCCCTGGAGGCGATGTCTGCTGGATTAATCGTTCCGGGGCAATGTCTCCATTGATCCATCGTTGTGCGACTGAGTATAATGGCTACTCTGTTGGTAACGAAGACGCTGAACTGACAGACTTCATTGGTTATATACTCCAACACGAGTAAAGCGTCGGTCCAATAGACAGTTTTCTCCAGTGGATAGTCGATCTGTTCTGTTACATTCCGGCCGATGGCTGTAGCGTATAGCGCCGCCTTTAACTCCGCTCGAGGAACTTTCAACTTGTTGTTTATCAGTGCCTTAGAGGTAACCAAGGCGACTTTGATTCCGTCCGTAGTTTCCACCCTTAGGTAGGCTACTATACCTATTCCCATATCGCTGGCATCTCCAAACACATGGAGTTGATAGGAATACGTAGGGAGAACATGACCAAAATATGAACGGGAAATTATAAAGTTCTCGATGGCTGGTAGAGAATCTTCCCATTTCATCCACTTCTTTAACAATTCTCCCTTAAGTGGATCATCCCATGAGTGGTTTTCAAGCCACATTTGTTGTACTAAACTCCGAGCAATCAATATAACTGGGCTAATAAATCCCAATGGATCGAAATAAGTGCTCAGAATACTTAAACAAATCCGTTTAGTCCGAACTGGATTATCTCGCTGTTTTAGTTGGAAAAACAGGATATCTCTTTCGGTGTCCCATTTCAAACCAAGGGTCTTAGTTTCTGGGAGATCATCTTTTATTAGATCCAGGTCTTTTGCTCCTCGATCTTCTACCGGGATCGACTCCAGAAACTCACGGGAGTTGCTGGTGAATTTAGTTAATCGAAATCCACCTTTCTTTAAGCATTCTACCGTTCCTTTAGCGACCTCAATGGCTTCTTCGACTGATGGAAGGGACTTCAGATTATCGTCCATGTAGATGTCTCGTTTGATATTGTCGATCACCTCTTTAGAGAAGGCGTCTCGGTTGTCATCCGCAGTAGTGCGCACTACGGAACAGGCGTTTGAAGGGCTCGAGATTATCCCAAAGGCTTGGATGGTCATCCAGTACTCCACCGGTTTCTTATTGAGGTCTCCTTCAGGCCACCACAAAAATCGTAGGCTATCTCGATCCCTATCCAGCGCTTTGACTTGTAAGAACATGCCTTCTATATCTGAGGCGAAAGCAATGGAGTATTGTCTTAATCTTAATAGTATTCCCAACAAGGATTGAAGTAAGTTGGGTCCGGGTAACAATTCAGAATTAAGAGATTGGCCCATATAAAGGGCGGAACCGTCAAACACCACTCGTACTTCATGGGGTTTACCGGGTTTGGGAACGTAATGGTGAGTTAAATAATACGTTCTCTCAGTTATAGGTGTTTCTTCCGGTACTAGCTCCGCATATCCCTTGCTAATAAACTTCTTCAACTGCGTTTGATACATTTCTTTAGCTGAAGAATTTGCCGTAAGACGTCGATGTAGTTGAGCAATTCTTTTCTCTGCCAAAGGTCTGTTGTTAATGAACTTTGGTTCTCGCTTCCGGAAAGGAAGACCGATCTCATATCTACCTTGATCTTTAAGAAAACGAGTAGTTGTCGCTTGGATCTGCTTGGCTCTTTCTTCCTCCACCGATAGGGCCTTATCGTAGGAGTTGGGCTCTACAACCTCCTGAGTAAAGAATCTTACAGCATGTTCATCCCGAGTCTTGGCATTATAACGTTCAATGACATCATTAAGTTCGGCGTTATAGTTGTCTCGCTCTGATGGAAGAAGGAGCTGACATAAGTTCACTTGGTTTTGCCAAGTCTCGTTTTCCTTAAGGAGATCGATGGTATTCTCCTCATCGAAAAGTTGGTGGACATCGTCATTATCTGAGGAGTATGGTGTTCCCTCAGTTAGATCATCTAACTCACTGCCCTCGACTTCCCATTCTTTCACTTGACATACCTGGTCTTTCGGTAACCTTTCCATGAGAGTTCTACGGGAAGGGCCAGTAAAGTACCAACCCACTCTAGTTCTTCCCGCATAAGCTTGTAGTGGTTGCGGTTGAGCGGGCCGTTTCTCCAATGTCAGTAGTAATAGTATGCCACTCTCGGCGACAGTTTAGTCCTACTTCACACCTTGGGTGTTAAGTAGGTCATTAATTAATTAATCAATTAATTAATTGGTCGATTAAACAATTAATTAATTGTTTAATCAATCGATTTGTATCAAATAATGTTGCCAAAGGCAATTTAATTTGATACAAATCAATCAGATAGGGACGCGAGATGAATAAATTGTACTATAACAAACGAAATATACAACACAATATACAATACATTTGTATTATTTTTGCCATACAATAGGTAAAGGTAGAATGAAATAAAAAGACGCGGCAGAACCCAAAACATAAATATACCCTTTCACGAAAATAAAGTGGCCCCAGTTTGGCCCCGAGTCATCCCTCAATAATCTGCGGTTGTTGGGCTCTTATTAACCGTAGCATGACTAACCCAAACATCAATGCGTGAATGGGGCCTGCGTGAATGGGGCCTGCCACAGAGCTTAAATTATTCAAACCCACAGCTTCCAAGAAATTATAATAAACATCTGCTCTTGCAATAGATTGCATTCTTTCGCATTGTATTGCGAAGCAGTCCACGCGCGTCTAACCGCACATAATTAAATAAGGCCCTCATTTAATACATAAGTTATATACAGTTTATCTTAAATTTATTGAATTTGTTTTTATTTACAACCCGAATTGTTCTACCATATTATAATTTATGTTTTATTATAACAAGCTATACCCTGTTAATCTTTATTAATTTTATTTGTACTGAGGTTTTCGAAGGCGCTGTTTCCAATGGTCCTACTCCCAAAACGATGTAACCTACTGTATAATTAATTACTTAAGTCTGCGAGGTATGCGTAAGTAACAAATCTCGTTTACCAGTTTTCATTAAAAACTATGAAGCTATATTGCTTAAGAGTTCTGAGGGGCGAGCCATGAGGCAAGGTGTTTGATACTTTTTAGATATATTATTACTTAATTTTGACCCCCCAGTCGGTATCTATTACAATATAGGCTATATCTTTTTGCGGGGTAACAGAGTAGTCTGAAGATCCGAGTCTGCTGCTAGAGGGTGAAATGTCTCAAAGTGAAAATCATACAGTAGCTATGAATTGGTTGCTAGGCAATAATACTACATTTTGTATAGTTAGGCCTATTGCCGATCGAACAAAAACTGCCCTGGTTCATGTGAGGATCGAACCCACGACCTATTGGAGATGTGATTTCAAAGCAACCACTACACCAAGGTGGAACAGTAACGTTCGAATTTGTTCGTTAACGTTCGAATTTGTAAGACTCTGATTTAAGACCTGAGGCACTCCCCACAACCACAACCACAACCACAGCCACAGCCACAACCACAGCCACAGCCACAGCCACAGCCACAGCCACAGCCACAGCCACACCTTCACCCACTTTATTGTTAAATACGCCTGAGAAAAATTCAAGAAACATCTGGTTTACAATAGATTATTCTTTTTTCACAACTCCATTCTAGCCTCCCTCTATAAAAGCCCCCATTCACCGCAACTGGCCATGTAAATGTTTACTGTTACTGTTTACTGTCTAAATGTTAAATGTAACTGTTTAACTGTTTTGATGTTCTTTGTTTAACCCCTATATTATTTATCCAAAGTTGAAAAAGAAAAATGAAATATAGTCGACTATTTTCATATTTTTAATATTAACACATATACATATACATATAGCAGAGTAACATTTAAGATATAACACATTGTAACATATAAGATATAACACATTGTAACATTTCATTCAATTGTCTAATTATCTTCTGCACTGTCTCGCATTAACTGTACGACTGTTACTGTTCATAATCCTAGGTCGATATACAACAGTTGCTGGAGATATAACTTTTCCATTCCCTACTCTGATTTTCTGTCCATTTTCATTGTCATTCTCCTCTGATGCTTCCTCACTGTCATCGCTACTCTCCTCTGATTCTTCCTCACTGTCATCGCTACTCTCCTCCGATTCATCCTCATCACTCTCATTTCCATCATTATCACTCTCCTTATGCGAATGTTTCTGCATTTCATTCAATTGTCTAATTATTTTCTGCAATTTATTTTTATTTCCTAATACATGTCTTAATATCTCCTCATTATCTGAGTCATTATCCTCACCACTTTCATGTTCCTCGACTTCTTTCTCGCTCTCATTTTCTTCACCACCACTCTCATTTTCTTCTTTCTCTATCTCACTCTCCGTTTCATCATTCTCACTTTCCTCTGATTTATTCTCTTCCTCACTCTCATCGTCCTTTTCACTATGTGGCTGTTTCTGTATATTCTTCAAAATATTCATGATTTTCTCGAATTTATGTTTCATCATTTGTTTAATCTCTAGAAAATCACTCTCAACTCTCTTTTTGTTTTCTTCTTCACTAAAAATATCATCATTATTTTTTAATTTCTTTGGTAATGGTTCCATTACACCTTCCTTTCTATGTATACTCATATGACGGGATATACTGTCTCGTCTCATTTCTTTATTACAAACCAAACATCTTTCATAGCTAGGCATTATATAGCAATGTCAATTGATATTATGAATTTTCGCTGAATGATTTTACAAAATTTTAAATAAATAAAACTTTTATGAAAATAAATAAAACTTTTAAAAATAAAAATTAGAGAATGAATGAGAATGCGGTGAATGGGGGCTTTTATAGAGGGAGGCTAGAATGGAGTTGTGAAAAAAGAATAATCTATTGTAAACCAGATGTTTCTTGAATTTTTCTCAGGCGTATTTAACAATAAAGTGGGTGAAGGTGAGGCTGTGGTTGTGGCTGTGGTTGTGGCTGTGGCTGTGGCTGTGGCTGTGGCTGTGGCTGTGGCTGTGGCTGTGGTTGTGGTGTGGCTGTGGTTGTGGCTGTGGCTGTGGTTGTGGCTGTGGTTGTGGCTGTGGCTGTGGCTGTGGCTGTGGCTGTGGCTGTGGCTGTGGCTGTGGTTGTGGCTGTGGCTGTGGTTGTGGCTGTGGCTGTGGCTGTGGCTGTGGTGTGGTGTGGCTGTGGCTGTGGTTGTGGCTGTGGCTGTGGCTGTGGTTGTGGCTGTGGCTGTGGCTGTGGTTGTGGCTGTGGCTGTGGCTGTGGTTGTGGCTGTGGCTGTGGCTGTGGCTGTGGTTGTGGCTGTGGCTGTGGCTGTGGCTGTGGCTGTGGTTGTGGCTGTGGTTGTGGCTGTGGCTGTGGTTGTGGCTGTGGCTGTGGCTGTGGCTGTGGCTGTGGCTGTGGCTGTGGCTGTGGCTGTGGCTGTGGCTGTGGCTGTGGTTGTGGCTGTGGCTGTGGTCTGTGGCTGTGGCTGTGGCTGTGGCTGTGGCTGTGGTTGTGGCTGTGGCTGTGGCTGTGGCTGTGGTTGTGGTTGTGGCTGTGGCTGTGGGGAGTGCCTCAGGTCTTAAATCAGAGTCTTACAAATTCGAACGTTAACGAACAAATTCGAACGTTACTGTTCCACCTTGGTGTAGTGGTTGCTTTGAAATCACATCTCCAATAGGTCGTGGGTTCGATCCTCACATGGACCAGGGCAGTTTTTGTTCGATCGGCAATAGGCCTAACTATACAAAATGTAGTATTATTGCCTAGCAACCAATTCATAGCTACTGTATGATTTTCACTTTGAGACATTTCACCCTCTAGCAGCAGACTCGGATCTTCAGACTACTCTGTTACTCCGCAAAAAGATATAGCCTATATTGTAATAGATACCGACTGGGGGGTCAAAATTAAGTAATAATATATCTAAAAAGTATCAAACACCTTGCCTCATGGCTCGCCCCTCAGAACTCTTAAGCAATATAGCTTCATAGTTTTTAATGAAAACTGGTAAACGAGATTTGTTACTTACGCATACCTCGCAGACTTAAGTAATTAATTATACAGTAGGTTACATCGTTTTGGGAGTAGGACCATTGGAAACAGCGCCCTCGAAAACCTCAGTACAAATAAAATTAATAAAGATTAACAGGGTATAGCTTGTTATAATAAAACATAAATTATAATATGGTAGAACAATTCGGGTTGTAAATAAAAACAAATTCAATAAATTTAAGATAAACTGTATATAACTTATGTATTAAATGAGGGCCTTATTTAATTATGTGCGGTTAGACGCGCGTGGACTGCTTCGCAATACAATGCGAAAGAATGCAATCTATTGCAAGAGCAGATGTTTATTCTAATTTCTTGGAAGCTGTGGGTTTGAATAATTTAAGCTCTGTGGCAGGCCCCATTCACGCAGGCCCCATTCACGCATTGATGTTTGGGTTAGTCATGCTACGGTTAATAAGAGCCCAACAACCGCAGATTATTGAGGGATGACTCGGGGTCAAACTGGGGCCACTTTATTTTCGTGTGAGGGAAATTTATGTTTTGGGTCCCGCTCGTGTCTTTTTATTTAATTCTACCTTTACCTATTGTATGGCAAAAATAATACAAATGTATTGTATATTGTATTGTACTGTACTACAGTTCCTATTGTATTGTATATTTTATCTACTGTACCTACTGTAGTACAATTTATTCATCGCGCGTCCCTATCTGATTGATTTGTATCAAATTAAATTGCCTTTGGCAACATTATTTGATACAAATCGATTGATTAAACAATTAATTAATTGTTTAATCGACCAATTAATTAATTGTTTAATTAATTAATGACCTACTTAACACCCAAGGTGCGAAGTTGGACTAAACTGTCGCCGAAATAGGGTAAACCATTACTACTCAGGAGTGCAGAACAGACCATTATTGGATGTTTGCATCCGGAGTGCTGAACAGACCATTATTGGATGTTTGCAACCGGAGTGCAGAACAGACCATTATTGGATGTTTGCAAGCGGAGTGCAGAACAGACCATTATTGGATGTTTGCAACAGGAGTGCAGAACAGACCATTATTGGATGTTTGCAACAGGAGTGCAGAACAGACCATTATTGGATGTTTGCAACCGGATGCTGAAGAGACCATTATTGGATGTTTGCAACAGGAGTGCAGAACAGACCATTATTGGATGTTTGCAACAGGAGTGCAGAACAGACCATTATTGGATGTTTGCAACAGGAGTGCAGAACAGACCATTATTGGATGTTTGCAACCGGATGCTGAACAGACCATTATTGGATGTTTGCAACCGGAGTGCATAACAGACCATTATTGGATGTTTGCATCCGGAGTGCTGAACAGACCATTATTGGATGTTTGCAACCGGATGCTGAACAGACCATTATTGGATGTTTGCAACCGGAGTGCAGAACAGACCATTATTAGATGTTTGCAACCGGATGCTGAACAGACCATTATTGGATGTTTGCAACCGGATGCTGAACAGACCATTATTGGATGTTTGCAACCGGAGTGCAGAACAGACCATTATTAGATGTTTGCAACCGGATGCTGAACAGACCATTATTGGATGTTTGCAACAGGAGTGCAGAACAGACCATTATTGGATGTTTGCATCCGGAGTGCTGAACAGACCATTATTGGATGTTTGCAACCGGATGCTGAACAGACCATTATTGGATGTTTGCAACTGGAGTGCAGAACATACCATTATTGGATGTTTGCAACAGGAGTGCAGAACAGACCATTATTGGATGTTTGCAACAGGAGTGCAGAACAGACCATTATTGGATGTTTGCAACAGGAGTGCAGAACAGACCATTATTGGATGTTTGCAACCGGATGCTGAACAGACCATTATTGGATGTTTGCAACCGGATGCTGAACAGACCATTATTGGATGTTTGCAACAGGAGTGCTAAACAGACCATTATTGGATGTTTGCAACAGGAGTGCAGAACAGACCATTATTGGATGTTTGCAACCGGATGCTGAACAGACCATTATTGGATGTTTGCAACCGGATGCTGAACAGACCATTATTGGATGTTTGCAACAGGAGTGCTAAACAGACCATTATTGGATGTTTGCAACAGGAGTGCAGAACAGACCATTATTGGATGTTTGCAACAGGAGTGCTAAACAGACCATTATTGGATGTTTGCAACAGGAGTGCAGAACAGACTGTAAAAGCTTTTGGGGATATAACTGGCCTTTTCCATTTGTAATCCAGTTTTCCCCCATTCGCTCAAATCCTCTAAACTGTTGCTTCTAGTGGCACAATCCGCCCGCTGGTTGGCTGATTTGCTGTACGTATGGCCTCTTTGTTCTGTTCGATTAACCAATCAGAACAATGATCGACCAATCAGAGCGATTTAGCCTTGTGTTGGCTATGGGCTGCAAAGGCTAGGGAGGTTTGGCATTTAGACATTCATGGAACTTATAGAAACTGGAACTCTGCCAATGAGAGCTTTTCCTCTTTGTGTTGAAAGCTACCTGCAACAGCTCACAGGGTTCAGTGTGTTGGTTTTCCTGATGCCATGAACATCGGCTATGGAACTATTCTGAATTATTCCAACATTAGAACGGCTTTAATTATAAGAACACATAACTGTTACCGGTACAGCGGTACGAGACACTAAGAACACATAACGGTACGGTACGTATTGCACATTATTTACTGCTATTTGCTGTTTGTTATTAATTGTATCGGTTGTTTACATATTGTTATTTGGAGAATAACGATAAACGATCAGAAACCCCGATCTTCTTGATACACTAAGGTTAGAGAGACCGGCTACATATAGCAATTGCGACTTATATTATCGTGGTTTGTAGTGAATTGAATGCTATTTTATAGGCCCTACAAATGTCGGTTGCTATTCTCTTTATATATGATTAAAATCAGTGACTATCGGCAATTCAGTGTGCAGCGGTGTGCAATAGTCTGTATGTGCTTGTCCGCGTAACAAAGCATCTCCTAAAGAATGCGCCTTATGTGTAACTTATAATCCATTCCGTTGTGTTTAGTGTAAGCCATAGCTCTGTTTATATAGATAGAGCGCCACGTCCTAAAGGAACTGCTAATATTTCCCGAAAGTGAATAATATTTGTCAGAGATTATATATTAACGATCAATCGAATAGTACGGTAGGCCTGCACCGCAATCAAATTAAAGCATCCGAATCCAGTCTCCCGGGTATATCCAGCGGGTGAATGGTCGCGCATAGACTGGCTTCGGCTAATGTTGGATTTATTTGTCTCAAATACTTGTCATAGGCTAAAGTCGATTTATAACCTAGAAGACATATAGATTTGGCGGGTTAAACTGCCAAAGGTCTTAAAAGCGCGAACAGTAACAGTTATAGCTTCTTGATTGCGGCGTAAGCAATCAAGTTGATAGTACCGGTCGACCGGTAACCAGTAGGCCTGACTGCCTGATCATCCGGACCGGTACTTACTTACAGTACGGGTACAGCAGTACTATTTCGATTGTGATATTGTATATTGTAGGCTGCTAGGGGATTAGGGATTGATCACCCCTCATTCCTTTGTATAGTTTACTTATTTCTGTCGGTTTTATTTATTTGTAGGTTAAGATTGAGCAGAAGACGTGTAAGCCTGCTCAGATTGTACAGATAATTTGTAGGCTGGATAGTTGTCTGACTGTTGTGAAGTCTGAACGGATTGCAGTGTGTGTAGAGCATCTGTCCGATAAAGTGCTAGTTAGGAACGTAGGGGCTTCAAGTGCTGTGAGGTAAACCCCCTTTGAAAGAATAAGTCGTACTACTAGGTTAGAACGCATACTAACTAATCATTTCGGAGTCTGCATATACTGTAGTTTATTTAGGCTTGATAGTAGTCTGCCAGCGTTTGGTCTGTACTTTGTTTGTGTAGTCTGTACAGGTAGCGTATAATTCTTATTTAGATAATTTGTAGGCTGGATAGTTGTCTGGCTGTTGTTAGGTCTGAGGAAATTTCGGTGTGTGTAGAGTGTATGTCCGATAAAGTGCCAGTTGGGAACGTAGGGGCTTCCAGTGCTGTGAGGTAAACCCCCTCTGAAAGAATAAGTCGTACTACTAGGTTAGAACGCATACTAACTAACCATTTCGGAGTCTGCACATACCGTAGTTTGTTTAGGCTTGATAGTAGTCTGTCAGTATTTGGTCTGCATTTTGTTTGAGTAGTCTGTACGCGTAGCGTAATATTTATTATTCAGAGTTTATGCTATTATTCGCAACATTCATATCCCCAAGTTTATTCCTACAGTAATTGTGCTTGTTATACATACCGTTATAGTTAAACTAACCCCGGTACTACATCAGGGCTGCTTGGCGTAGGTAAAGACTGGTGATTTTGTGCACCGGTCACTCCAGCAGATGCCGTGGTTCTTTTAGCTGTTCAAGTATTTTTAACTACTGATTATTTGTTGTACAAGTACTTGTACCTAATTTAGGGTTTAGTGTACAGTCGACAGTGCTTCCGAAGGTAATTAGCGTGTAGGCAGTATATTTGTGTTGTAAAGTGGTTAATAGGCACGTTGGTTCTGGTAGACCGCGGTAATTAACTTCTGGGTAGGAACACTCCGTGATACATAACGTAGTACTTATAGCGATACGGCTATAAGTCGTCAGACGGTGGTATTTTCCTATCTGGACAACGCAGTATATTTACTACTGTTTATTATTTTCAAATACCGTAGTACTCTGTCCGTTGTAATAACCAGATATTCTAACCCTTTGTTAGGCTGGTTAGTTAGTAGACTTCTTGTAAAATTACCCTAAAAATTCGTATTTGTGTATTTGTAATTTTTTTGTGTTTATTTAGAGATTGTAATCTCAACCCGAATTGTACGTAATTTGTAGTATTAAGTAACTTAGGTAAATTAGAATTATTTGTTTTAGTGTCCAACAAGTAACACTCCACTGAGAGCGCACAGCTTCTGTGTAGTGACTCCCCCAGAAATAATAACATTTATTTCAAATATTGACAAAAACCCATTAAACGGGTAGGCCTATATATATATTATAAATCAACTCAAACGATTTATAAATAGTAGGCCTGCCATACAACAACTAGGTCTCAATATCAGTTGGACTACTGCTCAAATAACGGTAATAAAGTAAGTTAAAGTAACCAAGTAACCCTTAAAATTCAGAAATTCAATTATTTAAAATAATTGACATACCGGTATTTACCATAGGCTTATTATATTTATTTCTATAAATTTAGGCTGAAATCATACCGGTATTCTGTGACAAACCTAGTCTGTAATAATACTTATATATATTGTAAGTGTATACCGGTATTCTGATACATTGTATATATATCACGTTACACTGAGTAACGGTATCGGTAATTAATTACTAGGCTAACAGTTGATACTGAATTACTAGACTTGCTTTAACTGTAATATAGCAGTAGGCATTCAACTGTACAATCAAATATGTCTGACACAAAACGGGCACTGTCAGATAGTCTTTTGAAAGGTGTTAGAATGAGTCTTCGACTTGGACAGTGTCTTGAAAGGATAGAAGCGGAAAGAAAAGTAGCAGCGGCAGAAGCGGAAAGAAAAGCGGCAGAGGCAGTGGCAGAAGCAGAACGGGAGGCGTCTGGGGCGACTACCCAGCTAGAGCTGGAAAGCCTTCAGGCGAAGCAGCCTGATGAAGGTGATATAACAGATCCTGAAGGCGGAGGAAATAGATCTCGTCTCAGCAGGCGTAGAAGAATGCCACACTGTCCGAAGTTACCTAATTTGCCTCCTGCGGTGAGACTAGCTAGCACAGACTTAGGTAGTACAGAACCCACAGACCAAATTATTACAGTAGAAAGACTCCCTACTATAGTAGATGAGCCTGAAATAATTAGGCCTGTTCTCGAAGCCACCCCTTCGGTGATAGAGACACCTGTACTCCCAGAACCTACCTCTAAATTCCCTTTGCACAGCACGAAACTACCTGTGCCCAGTAGGACTGTTCCCGAGTCCGAACCCATCCCGGACGCCGAGCGAGATATCAAGAATTTATCGCCCGTCATCTCTCGCTTGCCCGCTACTACGTTGGCGACTCCCGCTTCGGCGGTCGAGTGGGTAGCTGAGGGACGACGGGAGATGGGTCTCCGGCTCGGGCAGCTGAGGGAACATTGTAAATGTTCCTCCCAGCAGGTCCGGGAGTTGGAAGAGACTGTTCAGCAGTTAAAGGGAGCAGTAAGAGAGGGTAGGTTAGCATTGCAAGAAGTGCAGCAGAGTATCGCGTCAGAACGCGATAAGTTAGTAAATTTACAAAAGGGTATACCACCACCCTCTGTAACAATGTGTCAACCTGTTAAGTCTGAAGTATTTCATGCGCAAGGTGTGGAGCCTACACGCATCTATACTGCTAGCGAAGTAGAAACTCCTATAGTAAACCCTATTAAGGGTAATTATAAACCTGTTGACAGTGATATTCCATATAGACTTGATAATTTATATACCGATAACTCGATATTAAATAATACGATGGCCCAAGAAAGTTTTACGCGTCAAATGGCTAGAACCGAAGCCCGTCAAGCGGTAAAGATGGGAGAGATCGTCAAGTTCAATGGAGATGAGATGAAATGGTTACCTTTTAATGAATATTACAAAGATAACATACAGAACTCCGTGTTATCTAACGGAGAAAAGCTTAGATTCCTCATCGAGTGCTTGGAAGGATCTCCCAAGTTAATGGCGTTAAAGTTTATTGGACATCCAGATGGATTAAGACAAGTTTGGGATACAATAAACATCAGGTATGGTAATAGGACTAACATAGCTAGGTATTTATATGCGAAATTAATGGCGCCCCGAAAGTTTCTTAGCAGCGGGATTATAGAGTTTTCCGACGAGATTCAAGAGATCTGTAGACAACTAGATTGGTTAGGTAAGTCTCATGAATACCAGAATTCTATGGTTGTAGGAGCCTTAACATCAACTCTGCCAAAGGGTGGAGTAGGTACACGCTGGGACAAGAAAGTATTATATATGATGGAGCAACAACGACGAGACCCTACCATGGCTGATCTCATGTCATTCTTGGATAGCGAGGTAAAACTACAGCTCCTAAAGCAGTCCAGAGAGAAGACACCGGAAAATAAGGTAAGTGAGAAACCCGTTTCTAGGAGAAAGGTAATACCAGTGTGTTATACAGACGACGGCGAAAGCCAGGCTTCTCGAGAGGAAGACAGCGGGAAAGACACTGAAAGATCTTACTATTACAACACAGCGCCTAAGGACGTAAGTAAATTCAAGTCTCGAACCAATGACAGGAGAGAACAGGTAAGAAAAACTCCTCCTGCGTCTCCTAAGAGAATTCATGCAAGAAAGCCAGAGGAAAGAACGAGCGCACACCACACAGCACATGTTAAAGTAAGTAACATCAAGCCCAAATATGTGTTGTGCGACGGGCCCCACCGTTTGAATGTGTGTGATGAATTCCTAAGGAAATCACTAAAGGATAGACGGGAAGTCATGTGGGATAAGCGGTTGTGTTATAATTGTCTCAGACGAGGACACCAACGGCGAACCTGTTACTCCGACGCAAGGTGTGCAAAGTGCGGCGCAAAACATCATATCTTGTTGCACACTGAATTCGAACGAAACAGCTCGAGTCAGGTAAGTGAGTCCGAACTACATGTCCAATTCAGTGATGTGAACGACACTGACCAAAGTTCTGAGATGGAAGGATTCTATACGGACGAATTCTCCGACGAAAACGAATCCTGTTACCTGACAAATACCGCAGTGTATCGAGCACTTACGTATGAAAAGGACACCGACAGCGAGCTCCCCCTAACTACTTCTGACCGACAACCATCTTGGAAAGCACCAACTTCCAATGTAGGAATCCGAGAATTTCCTGTAGTACAGTTAAGGGTCCACGGACCTACAAGGAGTTATATAGTGAACGCCCTCCTTGACTCCGG
The DNA here is from genome assembly GCA_032718475.1 of Nemertoderma westbladi. Taxonomy (NCBI): domain Eukaryota; kingdom Metazoa; phylum Xenacoelomorpha; order Nemertodermatida; family Nemertodermatidae; genus Nemertoderma; species Nemertoderma westbladi. The sequence continues at coordinate 72,337 of JAUCBJ010002989.1, read as the reverse complement.
TAGCACAGGAACATTCATCGACAAAGAACTAGCCGAAGACATCTTTGCTGGACAACCCAAGTTCCGAACTAAGCTAAACATGTCAGGAATTATGCAGGTTTGGAAATCTACCGTAATAGCGGATTATTATGTAGGCGCGTTGTCCACCCCCCAGGATGAACTAGGAGAACACAGCATAAGGTCAGTAAAAATGGTAGCGATAAAGAACTTCGCGACCAGCCAAGTGGAACCTTATAACTGGGATGAGGACGATTTCACCCAGCAGCTTGAAATACCTAGATTCAACACCGATTACCCTGGAGTCCAAATACTCATCGGTCAAAATGCGCATGAAGCGCTCGAGACATTGGAGAAACGGCCTGCTCAACCGCAACCACTACAAGTCTATGCGGGAAGAACTAGAGTAGGTTGGTAATTTACTGGCCCTTCTCGTAGAACTCTTATGGAAAGATTACCAAAAGAACAGGTATATCAATTAAGTGAACGGGAAGTGGAGAGCAGTGAAGTTGACGACCCAACTGAGGGAACACCATACTCCTCAGATAATGACGACATCAACTCCAATGTAGATCAATGGAGACATTGATTATAAATGAATTGTTGTGGGGAGGGTGACGGCGAATTAAATAAATGTTATAGTACATTATGATAATGCTCTCCATAGTGAAAAATATCAACCGCCCCTATTGGGGCTCGAACTCGGTACCTAGGTTTCAAACTTCCGGTTATCATCAGCCGAGTGTGTTTCCTAAGACCACTGAGCTACCAGGGCGGTAGAAGATTTATTCACTTTGGAGTGGGCTATCATATATAGGCCTTTTACAGTCACTCATAGGAAAGTACAACGTTATTCCCGTGCTCTGCCAGAAATGGCAACCATGCCTCAAAGAATAACTATTATACAGTGTTGTAGAAACCATTGGAGACATTGCCCCGAGACGATCAATCTAGCCGACATCGCTTCCAGAGGAGCAACTCCTCAAGAACTTACAGATACTCCAGACCGGTTAGGTGGACCCGACTTCCTAAGTAAAGAAGATGAATGGCCTCCTCATCTTACCCCGGTGAAGATTAGACAGGCCAAGGGAGCGGAGAAAGTAACACAACCACTCAATCGCCCAGCTGGTCGTTTATGTTTACTGGAAAGAGACCGAAAACTGTCCGGAAACTATGGAAGGCAAGATACTCTTCCCACGACCACCTCCCTAATCCAACAAATATCTAGGAACTCCATAACGTAACAACATACGGAGTGGGTGTGTGACTACATTATTTTATATTTATTTTTATTATTTTATATTATGTATGTATTATTATGTAATTTTATTATAATCGTTTTCTTTAATTTTATTTAGTAGAATGTTATTTAGTGATTATTTAGTAGATTAGTGCAATATATTAGTGTTTATTACTTAATTACTTATATATTATATTTAGTGCGACGGCGAGAAATAATTCTTTTTCTCTTTCCTTACTGTCCGTATCATATTATAAATACGTGACTACAGTAAGATGAAATATCCGTACTTATTAAAGTACAATAAAGCCACTACTATATTTAAGTATTATTGGTAGGCAGAGTATTAGGAATGCAAAGTTCAGATCCTCGTGTCTCGGCTAAACCAAGCTCTGGGTAGACCTTGGAAACGACTTGCCTCTTCACACTGACATTGCTTCGTGCGATATTGCTCTCATACCGTATATTAAATAATACATATAGTAGCGTGATGTCCCTTTAACAGTAGCGTAATAACGCAAAATAAATCTGTTAAACCCTTTGACCATTTGCAATTCTAGTCGATTAAGATATCACGGCACCCACCGATATACTTGAAAGACAAAATTCTAGAATCAGTGGTTAATGTCCCCAGACTTGTTCTGGAATAAACTGGTGCCCATCCTAAATATTAATTATTAATATTTATAAAATCTGTCAAATTTTAGATCCTTTAAAATTCTAGTCTATTAAGATATCGTAGCACTTACCGATATTCTTAAAAAGATCAATTCCTAGAATCAAGGATCCCAGTCCACAGACTTGTTCTGGAATAAAATTGTGTCTATTTAATATTAAATAATAAAATTACGGGAATAAATTTAAATTCATCTTTTAATGAATTTGATAAATTGTTATTTTATACAATTTATAATATTCCCAAAATTCCATTAATTAATAGATCATGGGAGCGGAGATTCACCCTATTAAGTATATTAGTGTGCGAGAATCTCCAATATATAGTCAATAGCCGATAAAATTCATAAAATCATATATAAAGATGATATTGACCATTAAAGACTTACTATTAAATAGCATCCCAGATCTGTATGCATGAGAATTACCCTAATTCTACTGCTAGCTTTCCATAATGTCACCATAGCAACAACCACGCTAGAATTAGAAGCGAGTTAACAGAACAATAAAAAGCTTGCTCATTGAATAGCATACGGAATAAATAGCACACCGCTAGTATCCAAGGATACATAATAACAACGTGACATTCTGGAAGGCACTTGACTAACGGACAAATGACCCGAATGTGTGATAGAATGTGTACAATTTGTGACAGTTACGTGGAATTTGTGCGTTTGTAGGTGAATGTTACTACTAAGGTGTGTTTACAGTAGCGAGTCGCAATTGTAACCCTAACTCTCCAGTAAGAACCTGAAGTACATCTAAGCCTTTGGGACGGACAGTGGAGTGACTTGTGCCGGTTATCGTTGTCGTTGTGTAGCTACATCGTTGGCGAAAGCACAGCGACGACGGTATATCGGCGCTGAGGATCTTACACTGTCCGGGGGCAGAGAGGGGTAGGCAGCGACGCCCGCTCGCCTAAATATAAACTCATTATAATATGGATAAACTTATATAGCAGATATGATTGAGTTGATAGAAGATGATCTTGGTATCAGGGAGCGATATACTCTACCTTTACAAGCGTTTGTTGATAGCTTGATACGCGGCGACACTGGTCCAACTACTACGGAGGACGATGGTCGTTATATCTAACCGCCAATGTCCCGGAAGCAACTTACGCGTGAATTGGACTGTAGAAAATTCACCGCTCGCTATACACATCGTAATGGTACGTATATGGACTTCTTAACTACTGGTCATCCTATCGACCTACACGATACGAACGATATAGACACCAAAAGGGAAATGGTTTTATTTAAATATCATACCCAGCGGAAGCGGAACGATAAACTGAGACTCGAACATGAAAATTCGATTCGAAACCGACTCGAAAGTGAAGATGTTGAAGAGCCGGATAAACGCAGCGACTTCACCAAAATATCTGGAATTCTTGAGAGAAACATATCTCAATATTACCAGTCAACAGAATCTAGAAACTCGATATCCTCCAAGTATACATCATGACCGCATGGTAGAACTCAAACGGCTCTATTCCACTATGATGTATCTTACCGCTGATCGACCGCTGCCTGTTGCACCGGATAGCTTCGAACGGATGGAGGAGTATTGTGAACTGGAGAAAGATCACTCGAGTTTCCCCTACAAGACGTGCGTCTTTGGTGTTGTTGCGATGGATGCCCTAGACCCAACCAACAAACGGAAAGACCTAAACATCCGTGGAGACGTTGTATTAAACACGGTTTTACTCGCTATACTTACGGGAGTTTCGAGCGAAATTTGTTTGACGTATCACCTACGCTCGTTCGACTCAGACGATCCTTAAATAAACCAACGATCAGAGTTCCGGAATACTCGATCAGACCTCCTCATTCCCTAGTGAGACCTCAGACTCTTGATCCTATTAGTATGACGGATCCTCCCGAGCTGTATTCACTGTTCAAAGATCTAGTGTTACCTGAACAATTAGTCGGTGGCACCCCGGTTGTGGGCTTCCTAGATATTAGCCCATCTTACTTAGCCGTATTGGGACGCGGACACCTAATATCGCCATTCAACCGTATCATCGTCCCTGTTTAACCCGATACAACCTGTCACCAAGGCGGAGGAGAGAGTTGTACGAAACGCGTTAGACACTATTCGTCAAAAGATCGGAAAAGGAACCTATAATTGTTTAGAGAAACGTAAATTGCAGCAGCAAGTCCAAGCGGTAAACGAATTAGCTTTATCTCAGTTCGATTGGGAAATCCAGAATCTCTAAGAAGATATCGAACTTAGACAACCCTATTCTCTGCGAGAGTTTTGGACGAACGTATCCAACGACAAGCGGAGGAAAATCAGCTCGAGGAGAAGCATATCGAAATGGACGAGACACCGACCGTAACCTTAAACCTTCTGATGCAATTGTATTGCACCCTTCACCCAGGAGTTATAGCCCTCCTAGTAAAGTGGCTCGCCCCAAAGAGAAAAGGACTCTTGCTAGCCTCAAGAAACTGCGTAAACGCCGTCCGCGCAAGAAAGACTAACTGTTTAGAGTATTTTTATATTTTAGAAACTGTGATTTTTTATATTTTATATAATTAAATCCCATTTTCTGGGAGCGGTGTAAAAGCTTTAGGGGGATATAACTGGCCTTTTCCATTTGTAATCCAGTTTTCCCCCATTCGCTCAAATCCTCTAAACTGTTGCTTCTAGTGGCACAATCCGCCCGCTGGTTGGCCGATTTGCTGTACGTATGGCCTCTTTGTTCTGTTCGATTAACCAATCAGAACAATGATCGACCAATCAGAGCGATTTAGCCTTGTGTTGGCTATGGGCTGCAAAGGCTAGGGAGGTTTGGCATTTAGACATTCATGGAACTTATAGAAACTGGAACTCTGCCAATGAGAGCTTTTCCTCTTTGTGTTGAAAGCTACCTGCAACAGCTCACAGAGTTCAGTGTGTTGGTTTTCCTGATGCCATGAACATCGGCTATGGAACTATTCTGAATTATTCCAACATTAGAACGGCTTTAATTATAAGAACACATAACTGTTATCGGTACAGCGGTACGAGACACTAAGAACACATAACGGTACGGTACGTATTGCACATTATTTACTGCTATTTGCTGTTTGTTATTAATTGTATCGGTTGTTTACATATTGTTATTTGGAGAATAACGATAAACGATCAGAAACCCCGATCTTCTTGATACACTAAGGTTAGAGAGACCGGCTACATATAGCAATTGCGACTTATATTATCGTTGTTTGTAGTGAATTGAATGCTATTTTATAGGCCCTACAAATGTCGGTTGCTATTCTCTTTATATATGATTAAAATCAGTGAGTGACTATCGGCAATTCAGTGTGCAGCAGTGTGCAATAGTCTGTATGTGCTTGTCCGCGTAACAAAGCATCTCCTAAAGAATGCGCCTTATGTGTAACTTATAATCCATTCCGTTGTGTTTAGTGTAAGCCATAGCTCTGTTTATATAGATAGAGCGCCACGTCCTAAAGGAACTGCTAATATTTCCCGAAAGTGAATAATATTTGTCAGAGATTATATATTAACGATCAATCGAATAGTACGGTAGGCCTGCACCGCAATCAAATTAAAGCATCCGAATCCAGTCTCCCGGGTATATCCAGCGGGTGAATGGTCGCGCATAGACTGGCTTCGGCTAATGTTGGATTTATTTGTCTCAAATACTTGTCATAGGCTAAAGTCGATTTATAACCTAGAAGACATATAGATTTGGCGGGTTAAACTGCCAAAGGTCTTAAAAGCGCGAACACAGACCATTATTGGATGTTTGTAACCGGATGCTGAACAGACCATTATTGGATGTTTGCAACAGGAGTGCAAAACAGACCATTATTGGATGTTTGCAACAGGAGTGCAGAACAGACCATTATTGGATGTTTGCATCCGGAGTGCTGAACAGACCATTATTGGATGTTTGCAACCGGATCCAGAACAGACCATTAGTGGATGTTTGCAACGCGAGTGCTGAACAGACCATTATTGGATGTTTGCATCCGGAGTGCTGAACAGACCATTATTGGATGTTTGCATCCGGAGTGCTGAACAGACCATTATTGGATGTTTGCAACCGGATGCTGAACAGACCATTATTGGATGTTTGCAACAGGAGTGCTAAACAGACCATTATTGGATGTTTACAACAGGAGTGCAGAACAGACCATTATTGGATGTTTGCATCCGGAGTGCAGAACAGACCATTATTGGATGTTTGCATCCGGAGTGCTGAACAGACCATTATTGGATGTTTGCAACCGGATGCTGAACAGACCATTATTGGATGTTTGCAACAGGAGTGCTAAACAGACCATTATTGGATGTTCGCAACAGGAGTGCAGAACAGACCATTATTGGATGTTTGCATCCGGAGTGCTGAACAGACCATTATTGGATGTTTGCAACCGGATCCAGAACAGACCATTATTGGATGTTTGCAACAAGAGTGCTGAACAGACCATTATTGGATGTTTGCATCCGGAGTGCTGAACAGACCATTATTGGATGTTTGTAACCGGATGAAAATAGGAGTGCAGAACAGACCATTATTGGATGTTTGTAACCGGATGCTGAACAGACCATTATTGGATGTTTGCAACCGGATGCTGAACAGACCATTATTGGATGTTTGCATCCGGAGTGCTGAACAGACCATTATTGGATGTTTGTAACCGGATGCTGAACAGACCATTATTGGATGTTTGCAACAGGAGTGCTAAACAGACCATTATTGGATGTTTGCAACCGGAGTGCTAAACAGACCATTATTGGATGTTTGCAACCGGAGTGCTAAACAGACCATTATTGGATATTTGCAACAGGAGTGCAGAACAGACGATTATTGGATGTTTGCAACCGGAGTGCTGAACAGACCATTATTGGATGTTTGCAACCGGAGTGCAGAACAGATCATTATTGGATGTTTGCAACAGGAGTGCAGAACAGACCATTATTGGATGTTTGCATCCGGAGTGCTGAACAGACCATTATTGGATGTTTGCAACCGGATGCTGAACAGACCATTATTGGATGTTTGCAACCGGATCCAGAACAGACCATTAGTGGATGTTTGTAACCGGAATGCTGAACAGACCATTATTGGATGTTTGTAACCGGATGCTGAACAGACCATTATTGGATGTTTGCAACCGGATGCTGAACAGACCATTATTGGATGTTTGCAACCGAATGCTGAACAGACCATTATTGGATGTTTGCATCCGGAGTGCTGAACAGACCATTATTGGATGTTTGCATCCGGAATGCTGAACAGACCATTATTGGATGTTTGCAACAGGAGTGCAGAACAGACCATTATTGGATGTTTGCAACAGGAGTGCAGAACAGACCATTATTGGATGTTTGCAACAGGAGTGCAGAACAGACCATTATTGGATGTTTGCAACCGGATGCTGAACAGACCATTATTGGATGTTTGCAACCGGATGCTGAACAGACCATTATTGGATGTTTGCAACAGGAGTGCTAAACAGACCATTATTGGATGTTTGCAACGGGAGTGCAGAACAGACCATTATTGGATGTTTGCAACCGGATGCTGAACAGACCATTATTGGATGTTTGCAACCGGATGCTGAACAGACCATTATTGGATGTTTGCAACAGGAGTGCTAAACAGACCATTATTGGATGTTTGCAACAGGAGTGCAGAACAGACCATTATTGGATGTTTGCAACAGGAGTGCTAAGCAGACCATTATTGGATGTTTGCAACAGGAGTGCAGAACAGACCATTATTGGATGTTTGTAACCGGATGCTGAACAGACCATTATTGGATGTTTGCAACAGGAGTGCTAAACAGACCATTATTGGATGTTTGCAACAGGAGTGCAGAACAGACCATTATTGGATGTTTGCATCCGGAGTGCTGAACAGACCATTATTGGATGTTTGCAACCGGATCCAGAACAGACCATTAGTGGATGTTTGCAACGCGAGTGCTGAACAGACCATTATTGGATGTTTGCATCCGGAGTGCTGAACAGACCATTATTGGATGTTTGCATCCGGAGTGCTGAACAGACCATTATTGGATGTTTGCAACCGGAATCTGAACAGACCATTATTGGATGTTTGCAACAGGAGTGCTAAACAGACCATTATTGGATGTTTATAACAGGAGTGCAGAACAGACCATTATTGGATGTTTGAATCCGGAGTGCAGAACAGACCATTATTGGATGTTTGTATCCGGAGTGCTGAACAGACCATTATTGGATGTTTGCAACCGGATGTTGAACAGACCATTATTGGATGTTTGCAACAGGAGTGCTAAACAGACCATTATTGGATGTTTGCAATAGGAGTGCAGAACAGACCATTATTGGATGTTTGCATCCGGAGTGCTGAACAGACCATTATTGGATGTTTGCAACCGGATCCAGAACAGACCATTATTGGATGTTTGCAACAAGAGTGCTGAACAGACCATTATTGGATGTTTGCATCCGGAGTGCTGAACAGACCATTATTGGATGTTTGTAACCGGATGAAAATAGGAGTGCAGAACAGACCATTATTGGATGTTTGTAACCGGATGCTGAATAGACCATTATTGGATGTTTGCATCCGGAGTGCTGAACAGACCATTAGTGGATGTTTGCAACCGGAGTGCTGAACAGACCATTATTGGATGTTTGCAACCGGAGTGCTAAACAGACCATTATTGGATGTTTGCAACCGGAGTGCTAAACAGACCATTATTGGATGTTTGCAACAGGAGTGCAGAACAGACCATTATTGGATGTTTGCAACAGGAGTGCTAAACAGACCATTATTGGATGTTTGCAACCGGAGTGCTAAACAGACCATTATTGGATGTTTGCAACCGGAGTGCTAAACAGACCATTATTGGATGTTTGCAACCGGAGTGCTAAACAGACCATTATTGGATGTTTGCAACAGGAGTGCAGAACAGACCATTATTGGATGTTTGCAACAGGAGTGCTAAACAGACCATTATTGGATGTTTGCAACCGGAGTGCTAAACAGACCATTATTGGAAGTTTGCAACAGGAGTGCAGAACAGACCATTAGTGGATGTTTGCAACCGGATGCTGAACAGACCATTATTGGATGTTTGCAACAGGAGTGCAGAACAGACCATTATTGGATGTTTGCAACCGGATGCTGAACAGACCATTATTGGATGTTTGCAACCGGAGTGCTGAATAGACCATTATTGGATGTTTGCATCCGGAGTGCTGAACAGACCATTATTGGATGTTTGCAACCGGATGCTGAACAGACCATTATTGGATGTTTGCAACCGGATGCTGAACAGACCATTATTGGATGTTTGCAACCGGATGCTGAACAGACCATTAGTGGATGTTTGTAACCGGATGCTGAACAGACCATTATTGGATGTTTGTAACCGGATGCTGAACAGACCATTATTGGATGTTTGCAACAGGAGTGCAGAACAGACCATTATTGGATGTTTGCAACAGGAGTGCAGAACAGACCATTATTGGATGTTTGCAACCGAATGCTGAACAGACCATTATTGGATGTTTGCAACAGGAGTGCAGAACAGACCATTATTGGATGTTTGCATCCGGAGTGCTGAACAAACCATTATTGGATGTTTGCAACAGGAGTGCAGAACAGACCATTATTGGATGTTTGCAACAGGAGTGCAGAACAGACCATTATTGGATGTTTGCAACCGGATGCTGAAGAGACCATTATTGGATGTTTGCAACAGGAGTGCAGAACAGACCATTATTGGATGTTTGCATCCGGTGTGCTGAACAGACCATTATTGGATGTTTGCAACCGGATGCTGAACAGACCATTATTGGATGTTTGCAACCGGAGTGCAGAACAGACCATTATTGGATGTTTGCAAGCGGAGTGCAGAACAGACCATTATTGGATGTTTGCAACAGGAGTGCAGAACAGACCATTATTGGATGTTTGCAACAGGAGTGCAGAACAGACCATCATTGGATGTTTGCAACCGGATGCTGAACAGACCATTATTGGATGTTTGCAACAGGACTGCAGAACAGACCATTATTGGATGTTTGCAACAGGAGTGCAGAACAGACTATTATTGGATGTTTGCAACAGGAGTGCAGAACAGACCATTATTGGATGTTTGCAACCGGATGCTGAACAGACCATTATTGGATGTTTGCAACCGGAGTGCAGAACAGACCATTATTGGATGTTTGCATCCGGAGTGCTGAACAGACCATTATTGGATGTTTGCAACCGGATGCTGAACAGACCATTATTGGATGTTTGCAACCGGAGTGCAGAACAGACCATTATTAGATGTTTGCAACCGGATGCTGAACAGACCATTATTGGATGTTTGCAACCGGATGCTGAACAGACCATTATTGGATGTTTGCAACCGGAGTGCAGAACAGACCATTATTAGATGTTTGCAACCGGATGCTGAACAGACCATTATTGGATGTTTGCAACAGGAGTGCAGAACAGACCATTATTGGATGTTTGCATCCGGAGTGCTGAACAGACCACTATTGGATGTTTGCAACCGGATGCTGAACAGACCATTATTGGATGTTTGCAACCGGAGTGCAGAACATACCATTATTGGATGTTTGCAACAGGAGTGCAGAACAGACCATTATTGGATGTTTGCAACAGGAGTGCAGAACAGACCATTATTGGATGTTTGCAACAGGAGTGCAGAACAGACCATTATTGGATGTTTGCAACCGGATGCTGAACAGACCATTATTGGATGTTTGCAACCGGATGCTGAACAGACCATTATTGGATGTTTGCAATAGGAGTGCTAAACAGACCATTATTGGATGTTTGCAACAGGAGTGCAGAACAGACCATTATTGGATGTTTGCAACCGGATGCTGAACAGACCATTATTGGATGTTTGCAACCGGATGCTGAACAGACCATTATTGGATGTTTGCAACAGGAGTGCTAAACAGACCATTATTGGATGTTTGCAACAGGAGTGCAGAACAGACCATTATTGGATGTTTGCAACAGGAGTGCTAAACAGACCATTATTGGATGTTTGCAACAGGAGTGCAGAACAGACCATTATTGGATGTTTGTAACCGGATGCTGAACAGACCATTATTGGATGTTTGCAACAGGAGTGCTAAACAGACCATTATTGGATGTTTGCAACAGGAGTGCAGAACAGACCATTATTGGATGTTTGCATCCGGAGTGCTGAACAGACCATTATTGGATGTTTACAACCGGATCCAGAACAGACCATTAGTGATGTTTGCAACGCGAGTGCTGAACAGACCATTATTGGATGTTTGCATCCGGAGTGCTGAACAGACCATTATTGGATGTTTGCATCCGGAGTGCTGAACAGACCATTATTGGATGTTTGCAACCGGATGCTGAACAGACCATTATTGGATGTTTGCAACAGGAGTGCTAAACAGACCATTATTGGATGTTTACAACAGGAGTGCAGAACAGACCATTATTGGATGTTTGCATCCGGAGTGCAGAACAGACCATTATTGGATGTTTGCATCCGGAGTGGAGAACAGACCATTATTGGATGTTTGCATCGGAGTGCTGAACAGACCATTATTGGATGTTTGCAACCGGATGCTGAACAGACCATTATTGGATGTTTGCAACAGGAGTGCTAAACAGACCATTATTGGATGTTTGCAACAGGAGTGCAGAACAGACCATTATTGGATGTTTGCATCCGGAGTGCTGAACAGACCATTATTGGATGTTTGCAACCGGATCCAGAACAGACCATTATTGGATGTTTGCAACAAGAGTGCTGAACAGACCATTATTGGATGTTTGCATCCGGAGTGCTGAACAGACCATTATTGGATGTTTGCAACCGGATGCTGAACAGACCATTATTGGATGTTTGTAACCGGATGAAAATAGGAGTGCAGAACAGACCATTATTGGATGTTTGTAACCGGATGCTGAACAGACCATTATTGGATGTTTGCAACCGGATGCTGAACAGACCATTATTGGATGTTTGCATCCGGAGTGCTGAACAGACCATTATTGGATGTTTGTAACCGGATGCTGAACAGACCATTATTGGATGTTTGCAACAGGAGTGCTAAACAGACCATTATTGGATGTTTGCAACCGGAGTGCTAAACAGACCATTATTGGATGTTTGCAACCGGAGTGCTAAACAGACCATTATTGGATATTTGCAACAGGAGTGCAGAACAGACGATTATTGGATGTTTGCAACCGGAGTGCTGAACAGACCATTATTGGATGTTTGCAACCGGAGTGCAGAACAGATCATTATTGGATGTTTGCAACAGGAGTGCAGAACAGACCATTATTGGATGTTTGCATCCGGAGTGCTGAACAGACCATTATTGGATGTTTGCAACCGGATGCTGAACAGACCATTATTGGATGTTTGCAACCGGATCCAGAACAGACCATTAGTGGATGTTTGCAACCGGAATGCTGAACAGACCATTATTGGATGTTTGTAACCGGATGCTGAACAGACCATTATTGGATGTTTGCAACCGGATGCTGAACAGACCATTATTGGATGTTTGCAACCGGATGCTGAACAGACCATTATTGGATGTTTGCATCCGGAGTGCTGAACAGACCATTATTGGATGTTTGCATCCGGAATGCTGAACAGACCATTATTGGATGTTTGCAACCGGATGCTGAACAGACCATTATTGGATGTTTGCAACCGGATGCTGAACAGACCATTATTGGATGTTTGCATCCGGAATGCTGAACAGACCATTATTGGATGTTTGCATCCGGAATGCTGAACAGACCATTATTGGATGTTTGCAACCGGAGTGCAGAACAGACCATTATTGGATGTTTGCAACCGGATGCTGAACAGACCATTATTGGATGTTTGCAACAGGAGTGCAGAACAGACCATTATTGGATGTTTGCAACAGGAGTGCAGAACAGACCATTATTGGATGTTTGCAACAGGAGTGCAGAACAGACCATTATTGGATGTTTGCAACCGGATGCTGAACAGACCATTATTGGATGTTTGCAACCGGATGCTGAACAGACCATTATTGGATGTTTGCAACAGGAGTGCTAAACAGACCATTATTGGATGTTTGCAACAGGAGTGCAGAACAGACCATTATTGGATGTTTGCAACCGGATGCTGAACAGACCATTATTGGATGTTTGCAACCGGATGCTGAACAGACCATTATTGGATGTTTGCAACAGGAGTGCTAAACAGACCACTATTGGATGTTTGCAACAGGAGTGCAGAACAGACCATTATTGGATGTTTGCAACAGGAGTGCTAAGCAGACCATTATTGGATGTTTGCAACAGGAGTGCAGAACAGACCATTATTGGATGTTTGTAACCGGATGCTGAACAGACCATTATTGGATGTTTGCAACAGGAGTGCTAAACAGACCATTATTGGATGTTTGCAACAGGAGTGCAGAACAGACCATTATTGGATGTTTGCATCCGGAGTGCTGAACAGACCATTATTGGATGTTTGCAACCGGATCCAGAACAGACCATTAGTGGATGTTTGCAACGCGAGTGCTGAACAGACCATTATTGGATGTTTGCATCCGGAGTGCTGAACAGACCATTATTGGATGTTTGCATCCGGAGTGCTGAACAGACCATTATTGGATGTTTGCAACCGGAATCTGAACAGACCATTATTGGATGTTTGCAACAGGAGTGCTAAACAGACCATTATTGGATGTTTACAACAGGAGTGCAGAACAGACCATTATTGGATGTTTGAATCCGGAGTGCAGAACAGACCATTATTGGATGTTTGCATCCGGAGTGCTGAACAGACCATTATTGGATGTTTGCAACCGGATGCTGAACAGACCATTATTGGATGTTTGCAACAGGAGTGCTAAACAGACCATTATTGGATGTTTGCAACAGGGGTGCAGAACAGACCATTATTGAATGTTTGCATCCGGAGTGCTGAACAGACCATTATTGGATGTTTGCAACCGGATCCAGAACAGACCATTATTGGATGTTTGCAACAAGAGTGCTGAACAGACCATTATTGGATGTTTGCATCCGGAGTGCTGAACAGACCATTATTGGATGTTTGTAACCGGATGAAAATAGGAGTGCAGAACAGACCATTATTGGATGTTTGTAACCGGATGCTGAATAGACCATTATTGGATGTTTGCATCCGGAGTGCTGAACAGACCATTAGTGGATGTTTGCAACCGGAGTGCTGAACAGACCATTATTGGATGTTTGCAACCGGAGTGCTAAACAGACCATTATTGGATGTTTGCAACCGGAGTGCTAAACAGACCATTATTGGATGTTTGCAACAGGAGTGCAGAACAGACCATTATTGGATGTTTGCAACAGGAGTGCTAAACAGACCATTATTGGATGTTTGCAACCGGAGTGCTAAACAGACCATTATTGGATGTTTGCAACCGGAGTGCTAAACAGACCATTATTGGATGTTTGCAACCGGAGTGCTAAACAGACCATTATTGGATGTTTGCAACAGGAGTGCAGAACAGACCATTATTGGATGTTTGCAACAGGAGTGCTAAACAGACCATTATTGGATGTTTGCAACAGGAGTGCAGAACAGACCATTATTGGATGTTTGTAACCGGATGCTGAACAGACCATTATTGGATGTTTGCAACAGGAGTGCTAAACAGACCATTATTGGATGTTTGCAACCGGAGTGCTAAACAGACCATTATTGGATGTTTGCAACCGGAGTGCTAAACAGACCATTATTGGATATTTGCAACAGGAGTGCAGAACAGACGATTATTGGATGTTTGCAACCGGAGTGCTGAACAGACCATTATTGGATGTTTGCAACCGGAGTGCAGAACAGATCATTATTGGATGTTTGCAACAGGAGTGCAGAACAGACCATTATTGGATGTTTGCATCCGGAGTGCTGAACAGACCATTATTGGATGTTTGCAACCGGATGCTGAACAGACCATTATTGGATGTTTGCAACCGGATCCAGAACAGACCATTAGTGGATGTTTGCAACCGGAATGCTGAACAGACCATTATTGGATGTTTGTAACCGGATGCTGAACAGACCATTATTGGATGTTTGCAACCGGATGCTGAACAGACCATTATTGGATGTTTGCAACCGGATGCTGAACAGACCATTATTGGATGTTTGCATCCGGAGTGCTGAACAGACCATTATTGGATGTTTGCATCCGGAATGCTGAACAGACCATTATTGGATGTTTGCAACCGGATGCTGAACAGACCATTATTGGATGTTTGCAACCGGATGCTGAACAGACCATTATTGGATGTTTGCATCCGGAATGCTGAACAGACCATTATTGGATGTTTGCATCCGGAATGCTGAACAGACCATTATTGGATGTTTGCAACCGGAGTGCAGAACAGACCATTATTGGATGTTTGCAACCGGATGCTGAACAGACCATTATTGGATGTTTGCAACAGGAGTGCAGAACAGACCATTATTGGATGTTTGCAACAGGAGTGCAGAACAGACCATTATTGGATGTTTGCAACAGGAGTGCAGAACAGACCATTATTGGATGTTTGCAACCGGATGCTGAACAGACCATTATTGGATGTTTGCAACCGGATGCTGAACAGACCATTATTGGATGTTTGCAACAGGAGTGCTAAACAGACCATTATTGGATGTTTGCAACAGGAGTGCAGAACAGACCATTATTGGATGTTTGCAACCGGATGCTGAACAGACCATTATTGGATGTTTGCAACCGGATGCTGAACAGACCATTATTGGATGTTTGCAACAGGAGTGCTAAACAGACCACTATTGGATGTTTGCAACAGGAGTGCAGAACAGACCATTATTGGATGTTTGCAACAGGAGTGCTAAGCAGACCATTATTGGATGTTTGCAACAGGAGTGCAGAACAGACCATTATTGGATGTTTGTAACCGGATGCTGAACAGACCATTATTGGATGTTTGCAACAGGAGTGCTAAACAGACCATTATTGGATGTTTGCAACAGGAGTGCAGAACAGACCATTATTGGATGTTTGCATCCGGAGTGCTGAACAGACCATTATTGGATGTTTGCAACCGGATCCAGAACAGACCATTAGTGGATGTTTGCAACGCGAGTGCTGAACAGACCATTATTGGATGTTTGCATCCGGAGTGCTGAACAGACCATTATTGGATGTTTGCATCCGGAGTGCTGAACAGACCATTATTGGATGTTTGCAACCGGATCCAGAACAGACCATTAGTGGATGTTTGCAACGCGAGTGCTGAACAGACCATTATTGGATGTTTGCATCCGGAGTGCTGAACAGACCATTATTGGATGTTTGCATCCGGAGTGCTGAACAGACCATTATTGGATGTTTGCAACAGGAGTGCTAAACAGACCATTATTGGATGTTTGCAACAGGAGTGCTAAACAGACCATTATTGGATGTTTACAACAGGAGTGCAGAACAGACCATTATTGGATGTTTGAATCCGGAGTGCAGAACAGACCATTATTGGATGTTTGCATCCGGAGTGCTGAACAGACCATTATTGGATGTTTGCAACCGGATGCTGAACAGACCATTATTGGATGTTTGCAACAGGAGTGCTAAACAGACCATTATTGGATGTTTGCAACAGGGGTGCAGAACAGACCATTATTGAATGTTTGCATCCGGAGTGCTGAACAGACCATTATTGGATGTTTGCAACCGGATCCAGAACAGACCATTATTGGATGTTTGCAACAAGAGTGCTGAACAGACCATTATTGGATGTTTGCATCCGGAGTGCTGAACAGACCATTATTGGATGTTTGTAACCGGATGAAAATAGGAGTGCAGAACAGACCATTATTGGATGTTTGTAACCGGATGCTGAATAGACCATTATTGGATGTTTGCATCCGGAGTGCTGAACAGACCATTAGTGGATGTTTGCAACCGGAGTGCTGAACAGACCATTATTGGATGTTTGCAACCGGAGTGCTAAACAGACCATTATTGGATGTTTGCAACCGGAGTGCTAAACAGACCATTATTGGATGTTTGCAACAGGAGTGCAGAACAGACCATTATTGGATGTTTGCAACAGGAGTGCTAAACAGACCATTATTGGATGTTTGCAACCGGAGTGCTAAACAGACCATTATTGGATGTTTGCAACCGGAGTGCTAAACAGACCATTATTGGATGTTTGCAACCGGAGTGCTAAACAGACCATTATTGGATGTTTGCAACAGGAGTGCAGAACAGACCATTATTGGATGTTTGCAACCGGAGTGCTAAACAGACCATTATTGGATGTTTGCAACAGGAGTGCAGAACAGACCATTATTGGATGTTTGCAACAGGAGTGCTAAACAGACCATTATTGGATGTTTGCAACCGGAGTGCTAAACAGACCATTATTGGATGCTTGCAACCGGAGTGCTAAACAGACCATTATTGGATGTTTGCAACCGGAGTGCTAAACAGACCATTATTGGATGTTTGCAACAGGAGTGCAGAACAGACCATTATTGGATGTTTGCAACAGGAGTGCTAAAAAGACCATTATTGGATGTTTGCAACCGGTGTGCTAAACAGACCATTATTGGATGTTTGCAACAGGAGTGCAGAACAGACCATTATTGGATGTTTGCAACAGGAGTGCTAAACAGACCATTATTGGATGTTTGCAACCGGAGTGCTAAACAGACCATTATTGGATGTTTGCAACAGGAGTGCAGAACATACCATTATTGGATGTTTGCAACCGGATGCTGAACAGACCATTATTGGATGTTTGCAACCGGATGCTGAACCGACCATTATTGGATGTTTGCAACAGGAGTGCTAAACAGACCATTATTGGATGTTTGCAACAGGAGTGCAGAACAGACCATTATTGGATGTTTGCAACAGGAGTGCTAAGCAGACCATTATTGGATGTTTGCAACAGGAGTGCAGAACAGACCATTATTGGATGTTTGCAACAGGAGTGCAGAACAGACCATTATTGGATGTTTGCAACAGGAGTGCTAAACAGACCATTATTGGATGTTTGCAACCGGAGTGCTAAACATACCATTATTGGATGTTTGCAACCGGAGTGCTAAACAGACCATTATTGGATGTTTGCAACCGGAGTGCTAAACAGACCATTATTGGATGTTTGCAACAGGAGTGCAGAACAGACCATTATTGGATGTTTGCAACCGGAGTGCTAAACAGACCATTATTGGATGTTTGCAACAGGAGTGCAGAACAGACCATTATTGGATGTTTGCAACAGGAGTGCTAAACAGACCATTATTGGATGTTTGCAACCGGAGTGCTAAACAGACCATTATTGGATGCTTGCAACCGGAGTGCTAAACAGACCATTATTGGATGTTTGCAACCGGAGTGCTAAACAGACCATTATTGGATGTTTGCAACAGGAGTGCAGAACAGACCATTATTGGATGTTTGCAACAGGAGTGCTAAAAAGACCATTATTGGATGTTTGCAACCGGTGTGCTAAACAGACCATTATTGGATGTTTGCAACAGGAGTGCAGAACAGACCATTATTGGATGTTTGCAACAGGAGTGCTAAACAGACCATTATTGGATGTTTGCAACCGGAGTGCTAAACAGACCATTATTGGATGTTTGCAACAGGAGTGCAGAACATACCATTATTGGATGTTTGCAACCGGATGCTGAACAGACCATTATTGGATGTTTGCAACCGGATGCTGAACCGACCATTATTGGATGTTTGCAACAGGAGTGCTAAACAGACCATTATTGGATGTTTGCAACAGGAGTGCAGAACAGACCATTATTGGATGTTTGCAACAGGAGTGCTAAGTAGACCATTATTGGATGTTTGCAACAGGAGTGCAGAACAGACCATTATTGGATGTTTGTAACCGGATGCTGAACAGACCATTATTGGATGTTTGCAACAGGAGTGCTAAACAGACCATTATTGGATGTTTGCAACAGGAGTGCAGAACAGACCATTATTGGATGTTTGCATCCGGAGTGCTGAACAGACCATTATTGGATGTTTGCAACCGGAATCTGAACAGACCATTATTGGATGTTTGCAACAGGAGTGCTAAACAGACCATTATTGGATGTTTACAACAGGAGTGCAGAACAGACCATTATTGGATGTTTGAATCCGGAGTGCAGAACAGACCATTATTGGATGTTTGCATCCGGAGTGCTGAACAGACCATTATTGGATGTTTGCAACCGGATGCTGAACAGACCATTATTGGATGTTTGCAACAGGAGTGCTAAACAGACCATTATTGGATGTTTGCAACCGGAGTGCTAAACAGACCATTATTGGATGTTTGCAACCGGAGTGCTAAACAGACCATTATTGGATGTTTGCAACAGGAGTGCAGAACAGACCATTATTGGATGTTTGCAACCGGAGTGCTAAACAGACCATTATTGGATGTTTGCAACAGGAGTGCAGAACAGACCATTATTGGATGTTTGCAACAGGAGTGCTAAACAGACCATTATTGGATGTTTGCAACCGGAGTGCTAAACAGACCATTATTGGATGCTTGCAACCGGAGTGCTAAACAGACCATTATTGGATGTTTGCAACCGGAGTGCTAAACAGACCATTATTGGATGTTTGCAACAGGAGTGCAGAACAGACCATTATTGGATGTTTGCAACAGGAGTGCTAAAAAGACCATTATTGGATGTTTGCAACCGGTGTGCTAAACAGACCATTATTGGATGTTTGCAACAGGAGTGCAGAACAGACCATTATTGGATGTTTGCAACAGGAGTGCTAAACAGACCATTATTGGATGTTTGCAACCGGAGTGCTAAACAGACCATTATTGGATGTTTGCAACAGGAGTGCAGAACAGACCATTATTGGATGTTTGCAACCGGATGCTGAACAGACCATTATTGGATGTTTGCAACCGGATGCTGAACAGACCATTATTGGATGTTTGCAACAGGAGTGCTAAACAGACCATTATTGGATGTTTGCAACAGGAGTGCAGAACAGATCATTATTGGATGTTTGCAACAGGAGTGCTAAGCAGACCATTATTGGATGTTTGCAACAGGAGTGCAGAACAGACCATTATTGGATGTTTGTAACCGGATGCTGAACAGACCATTATTGGATGTTTGCAACAGGAGTGCTAAACAGACCATTATTGGATGTTTGCAACAGGAGTGCAGAACAGACCATTATTGGATGTTTGCATCCGGAGTGCTGAACAGACCATTATTGGATGTTTGCAACCGGATCCAGAACAGACCATTAGTGGATGTTTGCAACGCGAGTGCTGAACAGACCATTATTGGATGTTTGCATCCGGAGTGCTGAACAGACCATTATTGGATGTTTGCATCCGGAGTGCTGAACAGACCATTATTGGATGTTTGCAACCGGAATCTGAACAGACCATTATTGGATGTTTGCAACAGGAGTGCTAAACAGACCATTATTGGATGTTTACAACAGGAGTGCAGAACAGACCATTATTGGATGTTTGAATCCGGAGTGCAGAACAGACCATTATTGGATGTTTGCATCCGGAGTGCTGAACAGACCATTATTGGATGTTTGCAACCGGATGCTGAACAGACCATTATTGGATGTTTGCAACAGGAGTGCTAAACAGACCATTATTGGATGTTTGCAACAGGAGTGCAGAACAGACCATTATTGAATGTTTGCATCCGGAGTGCTGAACAGACCATTATTGGATGTTTGCAACCGGATCCAGAACAGACCATTATTGGATGTTTGCAACCGGATCCAGAACAGACCATTATTGGATGTTTGCAACAAGAGTGCTGAACAGACCATTATTGGATGTTTGCATCCGGAGTGCTGAACAGACCATTATTGGATGTTTGTAACCGGATGAAAATAGGAGTGCAGAACAGACCATTATTGGATGTTTGTAACCGGATGCTGAATAGACCATTATTGGATGTTTGCATCCGGAGTGCTGAACAGACCATTAGTGGATAATTGCAACCGGAGTGCTGAACAGACCATTATTGGATGTTTGCAACCGGAGTGCTAAACAGACCATTATTGGATGTTTGCAACCGGAGTGCTGAACAGACCATTATTGGATGTTTGCAACAGGAGTGCTAAACAGACCATTATTGGATGTTTGCAACCGGAGTGCTAAACAGACCATTACTGGATGTTTGCAACCGGAGTGCTAAACAGACCATTATTGGATGTTTGCAACCGGAGTGCTAAACAGACCATTATTGGATGTTTGCAACCGGAGTGCTAAACAGACCATTATTGGATGTTTGCAACAGGAGTGCAGAACAGACCATTATTGGATGTTTGCAACAGGAGTGCTAAACAGACCATTATTGGATGTTTGCAACCGGAGTGCTAAACAGACCATTACTGGATGTTTGCAACCGGAGTGCTAAACAGACCATTATTGGATGTTTGCAACCGGAGTGCTAAACAGACCATTATTGGATGTTTGCAACAGGAGTGCAGAACAGACCATTATTGGATGTTTGCAACCGGAGTGCTAAACAGACCATTATTGGATGTTTGCAACAGGAGTGCAGAACAGACCATTATTGGATGTTTGCAACAGGAGTGCTAAACAGACCATTATTGGATGTTTGCAACCGGAGTGCTAAACAGACCATTATTGGATGTTTGCAACCGGAGTGCTAAACAGACCATTATTGGATGTTTGCAACCGGAGTGCTAAACAGACCATTATTGGATGTTTGCAACAGGAGTGCAGAACAGACCATTATTGGATGTTTGCAACAGGAGTGCTAAAAAGACCATTATTGGATGTTTGCAACCGGAGTGCTAAACAGACCATTATTGGATGTTTGCAACAGGAGTGCAGAACAGACCATTATTGGATGTTTGCAACAGGAGTGCTAAACAGACCATTATTGGATGTTTGCAACCGGAGTGCTAAACAGACCATTATTGGATGTTTGCAACAGGAGTGCAGAACAGACCATTATTGGATGTTTGCAACCGGAGTGCTAAACAGACCATTATTGGATGTTTGCAACAGGAGTGCAGAACAGACCATTATTGGAAGTTTGCAACCGGAGTGCAGAACAGACCATTATTGGATGTTTGCAACAGGAGTGCTAAACAGACCATTATTGGATGTTTGCAACCGGAGTGCTAAACAGACCATTATTGGATGTTTGCAACCGGAGTGCAAAACAGACCATTATTGGATGTTTGCAACAGGAGTGCAGAACAGACCATTATTGGATGTTTGCAACCGGAGTGCTGAACAGACCATTATTGGATGTTTGCAACCGGAGTGCTAAACAGACCATTATTGGATGTTTGAAACAGGAGTGCAGAACAGACCATTATTGGATGTTTGCAACCGGAGTGCTGAACAGACCATTATTGGATGTTTGCAACCGGAGTGCTGAACAGACCATTATTGGATGTTTGCAACCGGAGTGCAGAACAGACCATTATTGGATGTTTGCAACAGGAGTGCAGAACAGACCATTATTGGATGTTTGCATCCGGAGTGCTGAACAGACCATTATTGGATGTTTGTAACCGGATGCTGAACAGACCATTATTGGATGTTTGCAACAGGAGTGCTAAACAGACCATTATTTGATGTTTGCAACCGGAGTGCTAAACAGACCATTATTGGATGTTTGCAACCGGAGTGCTGGACAGACCATTATTGGATGTTTGTAACCGGATGCTGAACAGACCATTATTGGATGTTTGCAACCGGATGCTGAACAGACCATTATTGGATGTTTGCAACCGGATGCTGAACAGACCATTATTGGATGTTTGCATCCGGAGTGCTGAACAGACCATTATTGGATGTTTGCATCCGGAATGCTGAACAGACCATTATTGGATGTTTGCAACAGGAGTGCAGAACAGACCATTATTGGATGTTTGCAACCGGAGTGCTGAACAGACCATTATTGGATGTTTGCAACCGGATGCTGAACAGACCATTATTGGATGTTTGCATCCGGAGTGCTGAACAGACCATTATTGGATGTTTGGATCCGGAATGCTGAACAGACCATTATTGGATGTTTGCAACAGGAGTGCTGAACAGACCATTATTGGATGTTTGTAACCGGATGAAAATAGGAGTGCAGAACAGACCATTATTGGATGTTTGCAACCGGAGTGCTGAACAGACCATTATTGGATGTTTGCAACCGGAGTGCTGAACAGACCATTATTGGATGTTTGCAACCGGAGTGCAGAACATACCATTATTGGATGTTTGCAACAGGAGTGCAGAACAGACCATTATTGGATGTTTGCATCCGGAGTGCTGAACAGACCATTATTGGATGTTTGCAACCGGTGTGCTAAACAGACCATTATTGGATGTTTGCAACAGGAGTGCAGAACAGACCATTATTGGATGTTTGCAACCGGAGTGCTGAACAGACCATTATTGGATGTTTGCAACCGGAGTGCTAAACAGACCATTATTGGATGTTTGCAACAGGAGTGCAGAACAGACCATTATTGGATGTTTGCAACAGGAGTGCTAAACAGACCATTATTGGATGTTTGCAACCGGAGTGCTAAACAGACCATTATTGTATGTTTGCAACAGGAGTGCAGAACAGACCATTATTGGATGTTTGCAACAGGAGTGCTAAACAGACCATTATTGGATGTTTGCAACCGGAGTGCTAAACAGACCATTATTGGATGTTTGCAACAGGAGTGCAGAACAGACCATTATTGGATGTTTGCAACCGGAGTGCTGAACAGACCATTATTTGATGTTTGCAACCGGAGTGCTAAACAGACCATTATTGGATGTTTGCAACAGGAGTGCAGAACAGACCATTATTGGATGTTTGCAACCGGAGTGCTGAACAGACCATTATTGGATGTTTGCAACCGGAGTGCTAAACAGACCATTATTGGATGTTTGCAACAGGAGTGCAGAACAGACCATTATTGGATGTTTGCAACAGGACTGCTAAACAGACCATTATTGGATGTTTGCAACCGGAGTGCTAAACAGACCATTATTGGATGTTTGCAACCGGAGTGCTGAATAGACCATTATTGGATGTTTGCAACAGGAGTGCAGAACAGACCATTATTGGATGTTTGCAACCGGAGTGCAGAACAGACCATTATTGGATGTTTGCAACCGGAGTGCTAAACAGACCATTATTGGATGTTTGCAACAGGAGTGCAGAACAGACCATTATTGGATGTTTGCAACCGGAGTGCTGAACAGACCATTATTGGATGTTTGCAACCGGAGTGCTAAACAGACCATTATTGGATGTTTGCAACAGGAGTGTAGAACAGACCATTATTGGATGTTTGCAACCGGAGTGCTGAACAGACCATTATTGGATGTTTGCAACCGGAGTGCTAAACAGACCATTATTGGATGTTTGCAACCGGAGTGCTAAACAGACCATTATTGGATGTTTGCAACAGGAGTGCAGAACAGACCATTATTGGATGTTTGCAACCGGAGTGCTGAACAGACCATTATTGGATGTTTGCAACCGGAGTGCTAAACAGACCATTATTGGATGTTTGCAACAGGAGTGCAGAACAGACCATTATTGGATGTTTGCAACCGGAGTGCTGAACAGACCATTATTGGATGTTTGCAACCGGAGTGCAGAACAGACCATTATTGGATGTTTGCAACAGGAGTGCAGAACAGACCATTATTGGATGTTTGCATCCGGAGTGCTGAACAGACCATTATTGGATGTTTGTAACCGGATGCTGAACAGACCATTATTGGATGTTTGCAACAGGAGTGCTAAACAGACCATTAATGGATGTTTGCAACCGGAGTGCTAAACAGACCATTATTGGATGTTTGCAACCGGAGTGCTAAACAGACCATTATTGGATGTTTGCAACAGGAGTGCAGAACAGACCATTATTGGATGTTTGCAACCGGAGTGCTGAACAGACCATTATTGGATGTTTGCAACCGGAGTGCAGAACAGACCATTATTGGATGTTTGCAACAGGAGTGCAGAACAGACCATTATTGGATGTTTGCATCCGGAGTGCTGAACAGACCATTATTGGATGTTTGCAACCGGAGTGCAGAACAGACCATTATTGGATGTTTGCAACAGGAGTGCAGAACAGACCATTAGTGAATGTTTGCAACCGGAGTGCTGGACAGACCATTATTGGATGTTTGTAACCGGATGCTGAACAGACCATTATTGGATGTTTGCAACCGGATGCTGAACAGACCATTATTGGATGTTTGCAACCGGATGCTGAACAGACCATTATTGGATGTTTGCATCCGGAGTGCTGAACAGACCATTATTGGATGTTTGCATCCGGAATGCTGAACAGACCATTATTGGATGTTTGCAACAGGAGTGCAGAACAGACCATTATTGGATGTTTGCAACCGGAGTGCTGAACAGACCATTATTGGATGTTTGCAACCGGATGCTGAACAGACCATTATTGGATGTTTGCAACCGGATGCTGAACAGACCATTATTGGATGTTTGCAACAGGAGTGCTAAACAGACCATTATTGGATGTTTGCAACCGGATGCTGAACAGACCATTATTGGATGTTTGCAACAGGAGTGCAGAACAGACCATTATTGGATGTTTGCAACAGGAGTGCAGAACAGACCATTATTGGATGTTTGCATCCGGAGTGCTGAACAGACCATTATTGGATGTTTGCAACCGGAGTGCAGAACAGACCATTATTGGATGTTTGCAACAGGAGTGCAGAACAGACCATTATTGGATGTTTGCAACCGGAGTGCTGAACAGACCATTATTGGATGTTTGCAACCGGATGCTGAACAGACCATTATTGGATGTTTGCATCCGGAGTGCTGAACAGACCATTATTGGATGTTTGCAACCGGATGCTGAACAGACCATTATTGGATGTTTGCATCCGGAATGCTGAACAGACCATTATTGGATGTTTGCAACAGGAGTGCAGAACAGACCATTATTGGATGTTTGCAACCGGAGTGCTGAACAGACCATTATTGGATGTTTGCAACCGGAGTGCTGAACAGACCATTATTGGATGTTTGCAACCGGATGCTGAACAGACCATTATTGGATGTTTGCAACCGGATGCTGAACAGACCATTATTGGATGTTTGCAACAGGAGTGCTAAACAGACCATTATTGGATGTTTGCAACCGGATGCTGAACAGACCATTATTGGATGTTTGCAACAGGAGTGCTAAACTGACCATTATTGGATGTTTGCAACAGGAGTGCTGAACAGACCATTATTGGATGTTTGCAACAGGAGTGCAGAACAGACCATTATTGGATGTTTGCAACCGGAGTGCTAAACAGACCATTATTGGATGTTTGCAACAGGATGCTGAACAGACCATTATTGGATGTTTGCAACCGGATGCTGAAAGGGGGAATGCCACCGCCAATCTGGACTAAAAGTCAACTAGCCTCTCCTATTTTATGATATTTTATGAACAATGACCTCACATAGTTATTATGTGATAATTTGATAAAGATATAACAAATCTGAAAAAAACAAATTAAACTATAAATTATTATTAACTATTGATGATCAATTTATTAATTAAATAAAGTAACAATAACATTAATTATGATAGCTAAGGGAAGCTCAATGCTTCGCACCTTGAATACTAAGTTATTATTATATTATGTAAAACTGAAACAGAACAAATTTAATATTCATAAAATACACGGCAACTATAATATACATATAAATTGACGACGTTATCTTAATCTAAGCATTACTATAGAAACATGTAAACAAAATGTAGACTTTCCATTGCGCAGTTACTATAGTGTGTCACAATGTCCCAAACATGCACCGCTGAAGTCTGACAATTAAAAGTCATGAAATCATGCCACTTTTAAATGAAATACTTAACATTGAAGGAAACTGGAATTTAAAAGATATTCAATTTAGGATCTGCCAGAACCCTGTGAATACAACCGTAGGCTGATCAAATCAAATCCATTAAAATAAAAAAAAACGTAAAATACTTAGTCCCACACAATCTCCTTTATAATATTCGATGGTTTTACATGTATTTACTTATAGATCTACCATAATATATCTGGAATGTATTTTTTACTGCATTCGCAAAATATATATCCACGGCCACAAAGTGTAATTAAGATCGGCCAATTCAACTTTAAATAATAATAATTATGTGGAACTGAACTCAATTATGTAATGAGCATTGGGAAGGCTTGAAATTACATGTAATAAATAGTCTAGAATCAAAAAAATTAATAATATCCATTTAAATTTCACACAAATGAATCTCTTTGAATTACGCAGGTTTATTTTACGAGAATACGTTTTTTTATAGAAAATTTTCAATTAAATATCCGGTAATGTCACGCAAATCGTCGCTAAAAATCGTTGCAACACGCAAAATTAAATATAGTTTACAGTATTATACCGAATAACAAGCAAAATTACGGTACCTAGTTTATTCTGACTAGCGCCGGTTCAGATGATGTGAAATTTTAATAACTGAGGCGATTTTACGCACAAATACTGGCGCAAATTGACCGAACCTAAACTTCATATTCACCGCAAATTAGGCCTAATAGTCGAATATGAAACAATTTGAGTTTGGGTCATTTTGCGCCATTTAAAACAGAGTGAGATGTTTAATAATAGTTTCTAAGTATTTGTAAGCGTATTTAGATCAAAATTAATATAATTTAGCAGGTAAAAAGTTAGTATTCGCCGAAGTTTCGCGATATAATTTAAATTATACAAATAATGTCATTTCAATAAAATAACATTATATATACAGTATTTTGTATTTTTAGCGCGTATCCTACAGCCCAACATTCAAATACTAATTTGGAAATAAAATAATTGTGAAAATTATCCGTTTGGACTAAATACTGCGAAGGGAACATCGGAAAAAGTCCACCTACACGGAAGGGCAAACCAAACCAACAAACGTTTCGTTTAGTGCAGAGAGGAAACCAAACCAACAAACGTTTCGTTTAGTGCAGAGAGGAAACCAAACCAACAAACGTTTCGTTTAGTGCAGAGAGGAAACCAAACCAACAAACGTTTCGTTTAGTGCAGGGAGGAAACCAAACCAACAAACGTTTCGTTTAGTCCAGACGGCGTGAAATAAAGTAGCAATATTCTTTCAGTATGACTATACCGTATTCTACGGTCACGCCAAGGTAGGCGTAACAGAAAGTTTTTCACCACAGATGCATACAACACAAGGAGCCGGGCGGGTATAATATATGATTTTTAATTAATAAAAGTTATAACTTGAAAATAAAACGACATATTCGATTTAAATAAAGTACCAGTATTTCACTTTCAGGATCTCGTTTCATATTTCACCCACTCGCCTAGCTCGTTCGTGGAAACATTCACACCCAATACTGAAGTGCTACTTTATTTACATCGAATACTTTTCGGGTTCAACTATTATTACATAATAGCGAAAAAATATGCGACGCGCGCTTAACATATGCAATAACGGAAAAATATAATTAATATTTGGAGATGTGTGGGGGTTGGTGGATGAGGAAACGCGGAGATGTTTAATGGGGTCTGGATTGCCTACGGTTTCTATAGCGACTCAATAAACATAGCACGAAAGTCGCTCCAAACCAAAACAAAAAGAATAGACTGCAAAACTCCCCAAATACGGGAACTAGTTTACATCGAAACTAACTAGAACAGTGAGTTATTATTATTAAAGGGATGGCTGGAAACCAGTGCTGTATTAGTGTGGATGGATACTCCTCAGCCCCTCCGAGGGGGTCCTTGGGTCTACTGGGGTCGCGGTCGTTGGGGTATCAGTGGGGGAGGGAGATTGTTGGGGAAGTCCATTGGAGAAGGCCCACCTGGAGGTTGGGTGGTTGGACGTCTGGAAAAACATAATATGTTAAAGATAGATAGATATAAAGATAGTATTTCGGGCCAGTTGCGATTTTTTCGACAGTTATATTTCCAGCTCTACACCGAAACGTAAATTAACGATAATCAATTAAATTAAGGAATTTATTAAGAAATGAACCAAAAATGTATTCAACATACAATTGTTTGAATTCGATTCCTTTGGAAACGGAAACTTTATGAATAATAATAATATTTTATAAGCAATACAAATAATTTTATTCCAAAATTGTAACATTACTTAATGCCGTTAGTATTAACAACGAGTTGTTATTTAGCACTTTACAACTTTAGAGGACATTATAGCATTGTATTTTATTTGGCCTGTACAATTAGTATTGTATTGTTGTTGTTATAATGTCCGGACCGCGAGCTGTAAAGTTACGGCGATAACTGAAAATATTATAGTAAATACTATAATAAATAACTGAAAGTACTACTACTAGGATTGACATGCTGCATTGCAGCTGCATTTTTAAGAATGCTGTGCCGGCTTGTCGACAAAATTGCGCCGCCACAACTCCCTTTGCTAGATCATCCCCATCTTCAAGGCCAGTGTCCTTTAAGATGCGTCTCAAGAAAGTCATGGGCTGTCCACCATGCTTATTCACTCCATGAGGCTGCCAAAGTACAAGATTATGCACTGGCTGGTCATCACGGCGAAAGCAATGTCCTGCAAAGCGGAGGCGATTTTGTTCTAGTGTCAAGCTTTGGGGAACCAATGAGACACCTCCAATGTTATACAGTGTCTGGTTGGAGATGTGTGCATTGTACTTGACACAATGAACCCGGCGTAGCATTCTTGTGAATGTGCAATGCAGAGATTTGGTGTCCTCAGCAGTTAGAGCCCAGCATGGACTCCCATAGAGGAGTACTGGAACTACTGCTGCTCTAAATAATCGGACCTTAAGTTTCCGATATCAAGATAATTAAATGCTGGCTTTTTCGTACATGTCACGGGTACATGTCTACTATGATGGGATTACCACTAAACAATAGTTGGTATTTATTATTAATTACCTGACAGCCAGATAGGCCTACTGTATTACCTACCGGTAGCTATTAATAACCAGTAGCTATATTAAATATTAACATGGCTCCAAACGCCACCATAAATATAAGCTAACTTATTTATAACATAATTTATGTCATTTTTACATTTATTTATACAGAAACTAATATAATTTGTGCAATTTCTATCACTTATAATGTATATATACAATCAATTCGTAATGTTACAATTTTGGAATAAAACTACATACATACTTGTTGCAAAGTACTTTACAGTGTTCTGATCCTCGTGGCTTTATTTTATGTAACATGTAACAAAGCACTCGGATCTTCACACACACAAAGTGCTACTTTACACACAAGTATGTTAATAGTTATTACAAACAGTTAGATAAAAGAAAATGTTTGTTTAAAAACCAATAAGTTATGGTAACTGACCTTGGTATCTGTGGAGCGGCCATGTGACCAGTGGGTCGATTGGGAATGTTTGGAGCGGGGCGCGATGGCATTGAGGGCGCAGCCCGACCTGCAGGGCGCGACTGGGTTGATTGTGGAGGTTGGGTTCGGGATGGGGTACCGTGGGGAAGTGGGGAGGGTGCTCTGGAATAGATAACGGGCTATAGTGGGTAGTAGTTACAATTACTAAAAATAATGAAATGTGTACCCAGCTTGTGGGTTTGTAAACCCCCCCCCCCCCCCCCCCCCCCACCCCCCAATATGTATACACCATTTGTATACTTCCACTTTAACTTGTCACTGCATTTGACTCGCAGTCATACTGATACTCCCCAAAGTACCTCGGGTTGTGATTGGTTGGTTAGCCGTTTTACCTTCTCACTAAGATATCTATGATTGGTCTTTCAGATCTTTGATTGTGATTGATAGGTTTAGATAGACAAATAGTTGATTATTGACATTACATTTAAAAACACAATTATTATAAAAGTTGTTTGTTTGCAACAAAACGTCCTACCTAGCACCGCCGTAACCGGAGTTTTGATTGGTCGCCACGTCCAACCATTCCTCGACGACCGGGGCCGGCGTGGGGGCGGACACCGTCATCGTGCTGATGTCCCCGATGATCTGGAGGGCCTCCTTAGTCGCGTGGTACATTTTGAGTAGATCGTCCCTCCGCTGTGCCTCCTCGGCCGATTCTTCCATTAGGTTGTCCTGGGATCCGCACTGGTACAGGTAGGCGAGCAGTTCAGCAGAAAGAAAATCCTTCGTCTAAATGATAATGAAATGTAGAGGCAGAGGGATGGGGGGGAGGGGGGTAACACTGTAACAGATACAATTATATTGGAGAGGGAATAATTCATTATTCTAGAGGCCAGTAAAGCGGAAACAACTCCGCAGTCACAACTATTAATAATTAAATCCTTCCCAACTAACATCGTTAATCATATAATACATAATGGATTTGGGTACGACATCCCGAATTGTTTTAGTTACTATCCCCATGTAAGAGTCAACGAGAGATTTAATGATCTCCACTTGTCGATCAAGAACAGGATCGATAGATAATTCGTTGCTCTGTAAACAAAGACATATTAAGGATCATGATTAGCTAACTAAAATTATTAATCACTCCGATAACCCACACCGGTACCACAGTAACACCCACACCGGTACCACAGTAACACCCACACCGGTACCACAGTAGCACCCACACCGGTACCACAGTAGCACCCACACCGGTACCGATACCGATACCCACACCGGTACCACAGTAACACCCACACCAGTACCACAGTAACACCCACACCGGTACCACAGTAACACCCACACCGGTACCACAGTAACACCCACACCGGTACCACAGTAACACCCACACCAGTACCACAGTAACACCCATATCGGTACCCACACGGGTACCACAGTAACACCCACACCGGTACCACAGTAACACCTACACCGGTACCGATACCGATACCCACACCGGTACCACAGTAACACCCACACCAGTACCACAGTAACACCCACACCGGTACCACAGTAACACCCACACCGGTACCACAGTAACACCCACACCGGTACCACAGTAACACCCACACCAGTACCACAGTAACACCCATATCGGTACCCACACGGGTACCACAGTAACACCCACACCGGTACCACAGTAGCACCCACACCGGTACCGATACCGATACCCACACCGGTACCACAGTAACACCCACACCAGTACCACAGTAACACCCACACCGGTACCACAGTAACACCCACACCGGTACCACAGTAACACCCACACCGGTACCACAGTAACACCCACACCAGTACCACAGTAACACCCATATCGGTACCCACACGGGTACCACAGAAACACCCACACCGGTACCACAGTAACACCCACACCGGTACCACAGTAACACCCACACCGGTACCACAGTAACACCCACACCAGTACCACAGTAACACCCATATCGATACCCGCACTGGTACCACAGTAACACCCACACCGGTACCACAGTAACACCCATATCGGTACCCACACGGGTACCACAGAAACACCCACACCGGTACCACAGTAACACCCACACCGGTACCACAGTAACACCCACACCGGTACCACAGTAACACCCACACCAGTACCACAGTAACACCCATATCGATACCCGCACTGGTACCACAGTAACACCCACACCGGTACCACAGTAACACCCATATCGATACCCGCACTGGTACCACAGTAACACCCACACCGGTACCACAGTAACACCCACACCGGTACCACAGTAACACCTACACCGGTACCACAGTAACACCCACACCGGTACCACAGTAGCACCCAAACCGGTACCACAGTAACACCCACACCGGTACCACAGTAACACCTACACCGGTACCACAGTAACACCCATACCGGTACCACAGTAACACCCACACCGGTACCACAGTAACACCCACACCGGTACCACAGTAACACCCATATCGGTACCCACACGGGTACCACAGTAGCACCCACACCGGTACCACAGTAACACCCACACCGGTACCACAGTAACACCTACACCGGTACCACAGTAACACCCACACCGGTACCACAGTAGCACCCACACCGGTACCACAGTAACACCCACACCGGTACCACAGTAACACCTACACCGGTACCACAGTAACACCCATACCGGTACCACAGTAACACCCACACCGGTACCACAGTAACACCCACACCGGTACCACAGTAACACCCACACCGGTACCACAGTAACACCTACACCGGTACCGATACCGATACCCACACCGGTACCGATACCGATACCCACACCGGTACCACAGTAACAACCAGACCGGTACCACAGTAACACCCACACCAGTACCACAGTAACACCCATATCGGTACCCACACGGGTACCACAGTAACACCCACACCGGTACCGATACCGATACCCACACCGGTACCACAGTAACACCCAGACCGGTACCACAGTAACACCCACACCAGTACCACAGTAACACCCATATCGGTACCCACACGGGTACCACAGTAACACCCACACCGGTACCACAGTAACACCCACACCAGTACCACAGTAGCACCCACACCGGTACCACAGTAGCACCCACACCGGTACCACAGTAACACCCACACCGGTACCACAGTAACACCCACACCGGTACCACAGTAACACCCACACCGGTACCACAGTAACACCCACACCGGTACCACAGTAACACCCACACCGGTACCACAGTAACACCCACACCGGTACCACAGTAACACCCACACCGGTACCACAGTAGCACCCACACCGGTACCACAGTAGCACACACACCGGTACCACAGTAGCACACACACCAGTACCACAGTAACACCCACACCGGTACCACAGTAACACCCACACCGGTACCACAGTAACACCCACACCGGTACCACAGTAACACCACACCGGTACCACAGTAACACCCACACCGGTACCACAGTAACACCCACACCGGTACCACAGTAACACCACACCGGTACCACAGTAACACCCACACCGGTACCACAGTAACACCCACACCGGTACCACAGGAACACCCACACCGGTACCACGTACATCTGCCACTTCATCGTGGTCCTTTTTCTCCTGCTCCGGATAAACCCCAGCCCTCAGGAAGGACGCCTTCCAATCCTCCATGGTGTCAACATTGTCGCACGAGAGTTGCAGTTCCTTATAATCCTTGTAAACATTGCTAAAAATATAAACAATGCGTTTGTAGTCACTCAGCCTCACTAACACTTAATATATAATAAATACATGTACATACCCAACCCATATACTAATTATAACTAGTCAATAATTATTATATTGTCCCAGCGCTATGATGTTTGATGTTATGTAGGTTTAGGTATTGTTATAAATTGAGATTAAGCTACAACCGTGAATGACCAGTTTATATATTCGACGGGCAATTTAGAAACTGTAGTGAATACAATTTAACTCAGATAGTATAAAAAACTACAGCTATTATTATAGTTCAATTTGCACTTTATTTATCAAATCAATCCATTATATCAAATAAGCAAGTATCAAATCGGCGTAGGTTATATGGTGCAAATGCTTATGGTGATATATAAAAAAAATCCGGCTTTGGCCGGAATTTCGGCCGGATTTTTTTTTACAAATCCGGCTCCGGTTCCGGCCTGGCCGGTTTGAAAAAGGTCAATCCAGGATAAAAGAAATCAGAGATGATAGATAAAAGAAATGCAACTCACCCCCCTTCCGGTTTGAATATCGAGAATGAATATCGCTTCGACATGAACCCCTGTTCCACATCGCGCAATTGTAGGGAGTCGAGGGGCAGCATATACTTCTTATCTTTCTCCTAATAATACCAATGGAAAATTAATAATTAGTTAACTATTAGTAAATAAATTAATTATTACACTAGTGACGCAAAAATATTGAACTCAATTCGCCTTGAAATGAAGATAATATTTTACTCGGGAATATAAATATTTTAAAAGTGAAGTAAAGCCACCCAAGGCTGGGCTGTGGGGTACTATATATCACGGGGTGATATAAAGTAGCAGTATTCTTTCAGTATGACTCTACCGAATTATACGGTCACGACGCTAAGGTAGGCCTAACAGTAAGTCATTCAATCTATCGCTGCCTACACTTAGTAGCAATCCTTATGAAACAGTGTACGCACGAACACTTAGTAGCAGTCCTTATGAAACAGTGTACGCACGAACACTTGTAGCAGTCCTTATGAAACAGTGTACGCACGAACACTTAGTAGCAGTCTTTATGAAACAGTGTACGCACGAACACTTAGTAGCAGTCCTTATGAAACAGTGTACGCACGAACACTTAGTAGCAATCCTTATGAAACAGTGTACGCACGAACACTTAGTAGCAGTTCTTATGAAACAGTGTACGCACGAACACTTAGTAGCAGTCCTTACGAAACAGTGTACGCACGAACACTTAGTAGCAGTCCTTATGAAACAGTGTAGAACGAACACTTAGTAGCAGTCCTTATGAAACAGTGTACGCAGGAACACTTAGTAGCAGTCCTTATGAAACAGTGTACGCACGAACACTTAGTAGCAATCCTTATGAAACAGTGTAGCACGAACACTTAGTAGCAGTTCTTATGAAACAGTGTACGCACGAACACTTAGTAGCAGTCCTTATGAAACAGTGTACGCACGAACACTTAGTAGCAGTCCTTATGAAACAGTGTACGCACGAACACTTAGTAGCAGTCCTTATGAAACAGTGTACGCACGAACACTTAGTAGCAGTCCTTATGAAACAGTGTACGCACAAACACATAGTAGCAGTCCTTATGAAACAGTGTACGCACGAACACTTAGTAGCAGTCCTTATGAAACAGTGTACGCACGAACACTTAGTAGCAGTCCTTATGAAACAGTGTACGCACGAACACTTAGTAGCAGTCCATATGAAACAGTGTACGCACGAACACTTAGTAGCAGTCTTTATGAAACAGTGTACCCCCTACGCACGAACACTTAGTAGCAATCCTTATGAAACAGTGTACGCACGAACACTTAGTAGCAATCCTTATGAAACAGTGTACGCACGAACACTTAGTAGCAATCCTTATGAAACAGTGTAGCACGAACACTTAGTAGCAGTCCTTATGAAACATTGTACGCACGAACACTTAGTAGCAGTTCTTATGAAACAGTGTACGCACGAACACTTAGTAGCAGTCCTTATGAAACAGTGTACGCACGAACACTTAGTAGCAATCCTTATGAAACAGTGTAGCACGAACACTTAGTAGCAGTCCATATGAAACAGTGTACGCACGAACACTTAGTAGCAGTCCTTATGAAACAGTGTACGCAGGAACACTTAGTAGCAGTCCTTATGAAACAGTGTACGCACGAACACTTAGTAGCAATCCTTATGAAACAGTGTAGCACGAACACTTAGTAGCAGTTCTTATGAAACAGTGTACGCACGAACACTTAGTAGCAGTCCTTATGAAACAGTGTACGCACGAACACTTAGTAGCAGTCCTTATGAAACAGTGTACGCACGAACACTTAGTAGCAATCCTTATGAAACAGTGTAGCACGAACACTTAGTAGCAGTTCTTATGAAACAGTGTACGCACGAACACTTAGTAGCAGTCCTTATGAAACAGTGTACGTACGAACACTTAGTAGCAGTCCTTATGAAACAGTGTACGCACGAACACTTAGTAGCAGTCCATATGAAACAGTGTACGCACGAACACTTAGTAGCAGTCCTTATGAAACAGTGTACGCAGGAACACTTAGTAGCAGTCCTTATGAAACAGTGTACGCACGAACACTTAGTAGCAATCCTTATGAAACAGTGTAGCACGAACACTTAGTAGCAGTTCTTATGAAACAGTGTACGCACGAACACTTAGTAGCAGTCCTTATGAAACAGTGTACGCACAAACACATAGTAGCAGTCCTTATGAAACAGTGTACGCACGAACACTTAGTAGCAGTCCTTATGAAACAGTGTACGCACGAACACTTAGTAGCAGTCCTTATGAAACAGTGTACGCACGAACACTTAGTAGCAGTCCATATGAAACAGTGTACGCACGAACACTTAGTAGCAGTCCTTATGAAATAGTGTACGCAGGAACACTTAGTAGCAGTCCTTATGAAACAGTGTACGCACGGACACTTAGTAGCAGTCCTTATGAAACAGTGTACGCACGAACACTTAGTAGCAGTCCATATGAAACAGTGTACGCACGAAGACTTAGTAGCAGTCCTTATGAAACAGTGTACGCAGGAACACTTAGTAGCAGTCCTTATGAAACAGTGTACGCACGAACACTTAGTAGCAATCCTTATGAAACAGTGTAGCACGAACACTTAGTAGCAGTTCTTATGAAACAGTGTACGCACGAACACTTAGTAGCAGTCCTTATGAAACAGTGTACGCACGAACACTTAGTAGCAGTCCTTATGAAACAGTGTACGCACGAACACTTAGTAGCAGTCCTTATGAAACAGTGTACGCACGAACACTTAGTAGCAATCCTTATGAAACAGTGTAGCACGAACACTTAGTAGCAGTTCTTATGAAACAGTGTACGCACGAACACTTAGTAGCAGTCCTTATGAAACAGTGTACGCACGAACACTTAGTAGCAGTCCTTATGAAACAGTGTACGCACGAACACTTAGTAGCAGTCCATATGAAACAGTGTACGCACGAACACTTAGTAGCAGTCCTTATGAAACAGTGTACGCACGAACACTTAGTAGCAGTCCTTATGAAACAGTGTAGCACGAACACTTAGTAGCAGTCCTTATGAAACAGTGTACGCACGAACACTTAGTAGCAGTCCTTATGAAACAGTGTACGCACGAACACTTAGTAGCAGTCCATATGAAACAGTGTACGCACGAACACTTAGTAGCAGTCTTTATGAAATAGTGTACGCACGAACACTTAGTAGCAATCCTTATGAAACAGTGAACGCACGAACACTTAGTAGCAATCCTTATGAAACAGTGTAGCACGAACACTTAGTAGCAGTCCTTATGAAACAGTGTAGCACGAACACTTAGTAGCAGTCCTTATGAAACAGTGTACGCACGAACACTTAGTAGCAGTCCTTATGAAACAGTGTAGCACGAACACTTAGTAGCAGTCCTTATGAAACAGTGTACGCACGAACACTTAGTAGCAGTCCTTATGAAACAGTGTAGCACGAACACTTAGTAGCAGTCCTTATGAAACAGTGTACGCACGAACACTTAGTAGCAGTCCTTATGAAACAGTGTAGCACGAACACTTAGTAGCAGTCCTTATGAAACAGTGTACGCACGAACATTTAGTAGCAGTCCTTATGAAACAGTGTAGCACGAACACTTAGTAGCAGTCCTTATGAAACAGTGTAGCACGAACACTTAGTAGCAGTCCTTATGAAACAGTGTACGCACGAACACTTAGTAGCAGTCCTTATGAAACAGTGTACGCACGAACACTTAGTAGCAGTCCTTATGAAACAGTGTAGCACGAACACTTAGTAGCAGTCCTTATGAAACAGTGTACGCACGAACACTTAGTAGCAGTCCTTATGAAACAGTGTAGCACGAACACTTAGTAGCAGTCCTTATGAAACAGTGTACGCACGAACACTTAGTAGCAGTCCTTATGAAACAGTGTACGCACGAACACTTAGTAGCAGTCCATATGAAACAGTGTACGCACGAACACTTAGTAGCAGTCTTTATGAAATAGTGTACGCACGAACACTTAGTAGCAATCCTTATGAAACAGTGTACGCACGAACACTTAGTAGCAATCCTTATGAAACAGTGTACGCACGAACACTTAGTAGCAATCCTTATGAAACAGTGTACGCACGAACACTTAGTAGCAATCCTTATGAAACAGTGTAGCACGAACACTTAGTAGCAGTCCTTATGAAACATTGTACGCACGAACACTTAGTAGCAGTCCTTACGAAACAGTGTACGCACGAACATTTAGTAGCAGTCCTTATGAAACAGTGTACGCACGAACACTTAGTAGCAGTCCTTATGAAACAGTGTACGCACGAACACTTAGTAGCAGTCCTTATGAAACAGTGTACGCACGAACACTTAGTAGCAGTCCTTATGAAACAGTGTAGCACGAACACTTAGTAGCAGTCCTTATGAAACAGTGTACGCACGAACACTTAGTAGCAGTCCTTATGAAACAGTGTAGCACGAACACTTAGTAGCAGTCCTTATGAAACAGTGTACGCACGAACATTTAGTAGCAGTCCTTATGAAACAGTGTAGCACGAACACTTAGTAGCAGTCCTTATGAAACAGTGTAGCACGAACACTTAGTAGCAGTCCTTATGAAACAGTGTACGCACGAACACTTAGTAGCAGTCCTTATGAAACAGTGTACGCACGAACACTTAGTAGCAGTCCTTATGAAACAGTGTAGCACGAACACTTAGTAGCAGTCCTTATGAAACAGTGTACGCACGAACACTTAGTAGCAGTCCTTATGAAACAGTGTAGCACGAACACTTAGTAGCAGTCCTTATGAAACAGTGTACGCACGAACACTTAGTAGCAGTCCTTATGAAACAGTGTACGCACGAACACTTAGTAGCAGTCCATATGAAACAGTGTACGCACGAACACTTAGTAGCAGTCTTTATGAAATAGTGTACGCACGAACACTTAGTAGCAATCCTTATGAAACAGTGTACGCACGAACACTTAGTAGCAATCCTTATGAAACAGTGTACGCACGAACACTTAGTAGCAATCCTTATGAAACAGTGTACGCACGAACACTTAGTAGCAATCCTTATGAAACAGTGTAGCACGAACACTTAGTAGCAGTCCTTATGAAACATTGTACGCACGAACACTTAGTAGCAGTCCTTACGAAACAGTGTACGCACGAACATTTAGTAGCAGTCCTTATGAAACAGTGTACGCACGAACACTTAGTAGCAGTCCTTATGAAACAGTGTACGCACGAACACTTAGTAGCAGTCCTTATGAAACAGTGTACGCACGAACACTTAGTAGCAGTCCTTATGAAACATTGTACGCACGAACACTTAGTAGCAGTCCTTACGAAACAGTGTACGCACGAACATTTAGTAGCAGTCCTTATGAAACAGTGTACGCACGAACACTTAGTAGCAGTCCTACAATTAATGTCCTGTGTTCAATTGTAATGTCTTTGTACAATTGATGTCTTTATGTCTTAAGTATAATATTTTATATAATTTGCTCTCTTATTGTTGATTATACCGCCGATATAACGTAATCAAGGAGATTTTACACGCGCCAAATATAAGGTGGGTCTGTGCAATTAAGTATCAGTGGTAATCTGGACAATTGTAATAGAAGTGTGTTGTTCTATCTCTGACTTACTAAATAATTAATATATGGCGATATACCAGACCATTAATATAAGAAAGGCTCTTATTATTAATTGTATCACGATTGAGAGTTGTCATAAATTAATTGCGATAGAAATATTTATATAATTGTACATAGAGGCAAGTCACTATACGTTTCTCCTAAAGAGAAACACAAATACCGCACTTGAGTCCTTACAGAATTAATTAGTCAGCCATTTGCTTGTTATATTGTGTTGGCACACCCTCCCGGTATCGTATCTCAGTCAAATACAATAGATAATCAAATACCGTAATAAACCAACTTATGAGAGGAAGGCAGAGGGGAAGCTACGATCGATATAGTAAGCGGCCCTTGTTGACAGGTACACTAGCGCAATCCCGTTTATTGTGTCAGACCAGCAGTTTATAACGTCATAGATGCATGAATTCTCAGCTCCGATTATTATAAGCCCGAAATATACGAAATTGAGATTGAATGAACATAATTTACTAAAAGCGCTAACACATGTAAAACGACGGTGATATATA
Organism: Nemertoderma westbladi; assembly: GCA_032718475.1. Lineage (NCBI taxonomy): Eukaryota > Metazoa > Xenacoelomorpha > Nemertodermatida > Nemertodermatidae > Nemertoderma > Nemertoderma westbladi. The sequence goes on along the minus strand of JAUCBJ010002989.1, from coordinate 31,612 downwards.
CAGTATAATATTCAACTAACCGTGTTATCTCTGTACCAGGATAAATTATCGGAAGTTAGAACGAACCAGTATTCTTTAGTACCTCCCTTCATAAAGCTGAGATGTACGGTTATCCATCCCTTACGAATAAGTTGGTTGCTAACGTTCTTGGTGGAACTCGCTGATTTCACTTTATCTGATACACTTGCGCTGGCACTAAAACAAAATAATATGCGATGTCTGGCACTAAAACAAAATAATATGCGATGCCTGGCACTAAAACAAAATAATGTGCGATGCCTGGCACTAAAACAAAATAATATGCGATGCCTGGCACTAAAACAAAATAATATGCGATGCCTGGCACTAAAACAAAATAATATGCGATGCCTGGCACTAAAACAAAATAATATGCGATGCCTGGTACTAAAACAAAATAATGTGCGATGTCTGGCACTAAAACAAAATAATATGCGATGCCTGGCACTAAAACAAAATAATATGTGATGCCTGGCACTAAAACAAAATAATATGCGATACCTGGCACTAAAACAAAATAATATGCGATGCCTGGTACTAAAACAAAATAATATGCGATACCTGGCACTAAAACAAAATAATATGCGATACCTGGCACTAAAACAAAATAATATGCGATGCCTGGTACTAAAACAAAATAATATGCGATACCTGGCACTAAAACAAAATAATATGCGATGCCTGGTACTAAAACAAAATAATGTGCGATGTCTGGCACTAAAACAAAATAATATGCGATGCCTGGCACTAAAACAAAATAATATGTGATGCCTGGCACTAAAACAAAATAATATGCGATGTCTGGCACTAAAACAAAATAATATGCGATGTCTGGTACTAAAACAAAATAATGTGCGATGTCTGGCACTAAAACAAAATAATATGCGATGCCTGGCACTAAAACAAAATAATATGTGATGCCTGGCACTAAAACAAAATAATATGCGATGTCTGGCACTAAAACAAAATAATATGCGATGTCTGGTACTAAAACAAAATAATATGCGATGTCTGGCACTAAAACAAAATAATATGCGATGCCTGGCACTAAAACAAAATAATATGTGATGCCTGGCACTAAAACAAAATAATATGCGATGTCTGGCACTAAAACAAAATAATATGCGATGTCTGGTACTAAAACAAAATAATGTGCGATGTCTGGCACTAAAACAAAATAATATGCGATGCCTGGCACTAAAACAAAATAATATGTGATGCCTGGCACTAAAACAAAATAATATGCGATGTCTGGCACTAAAACAAAATAATATGCGATGTCTGGTACTAAAACAAAATAATGTGCGATGTCTGGCACTAAAACAAAATAATATGCGATGCCTGGCACTAAAACAAAATAATATGCGATGCCTGGTACTAAAACAAAATAATGTGCGATGTCTGGCACTAAAACAAAATAATATGCGATGCCTGGCACTAAAACAAAATAATATGCGATGCCTGGCACTAAAACAAAATAATATGCGATGCCTGGCACTAAAACAAAATAATGTGCGATGCCTGGTACTAAAACAAAATAATGTGCGATGTCTGGCACTAAAACAAAATAATATGCGATGCCTGGCACTAAAACAAAATAATATGCGATGCCTGGCACTAAAACAAAATAATATGCGATGCCTGGCACTAAAACAAAATAATATGCGATGCCTGGCACTAAAACAAAATAATATGCGATGCCTGGTACTAAAACAAAATAATATGCGATGCCTGGCACTAAAACAAAATAATGTGCGATGCCTGGCACTAAAACAAAATAATGTGCGATGCCTGGCACTAAAACAAAATAATGTGCATGATGTTCATTTGTATACAAATATGTATATTTATTGTCTTATTTGATACATTTTTTTAATATTGTCAACTTACTTTGCAAAACCAACAAAGTCTTCGTGATTAGTATTCATATATGCGAGTTCAACGTCTATCATTAGATTTATGTGATCCTTGGATCGGACTTCCTTCTCGCGAATGTGTCCGGTCACAATGCGTTCCGTTTCTTCCCGTAGTCGTGGATACCGCTGTAATCTCTCGCCGCACTTACGGATTACGTTATTGAGTTCTTCCATTACAAGATCCACGCACTTAATAGCGGGCTCTTTCAGTTTGGAGATTTTCCGTTTGACCACCAACTCAAAGGCCATATCCGGAGTAAACAGTCCGGTACGGACACCGTGGATGTTGCGGATAGCGTAGATGATCTCCTTACGGACATCTTGCTCCCCGAAGTCCAACTGGAAACGATTTACAATAACAATAAACCATATATGAGAGAAAGGAAAAGCACATAGACATTATGCAACATAATTAATGAAATACTTATAATGATCGCATAATGTGTAAAATATAATCAATTTTATGTGAGAGAAATGATGAAACATAAGTGAAGGTTTATAGGATATTTTACCTCTGCTCTTCTCCAAACTAATTAGTTATAATTTAGTATCATCTCCGCTTAACGTTACTCCAACAACAAAAAAACTGTTAACATAATTTCGCAATTTCCTAATTTTCGCAGATGCATTAATCAAAATCCGTAATAAATAATATGTAAGTTGTTTTTCTTAATAGGATAGGAATTATATTACAAAATGTAATGTACGTATTGATTATGTAATATTAACGGCACTTACTTTTAACAACACTACTTTATAAAGAAAAATGAAGTTTATCAATCAGCAAAAACAATTTCGAATAATGATTTATTATGATATGATATAATGATATTAATGTCAAATGCAAGTCTAAGGTGAAAGACCAAGTCAAGAAAAAAGAACAAACAATAAAGAATCATGCCATGCAGGAAAATGGAAAGCGAGAACAAAAATATGGAAATTAATTGTGTGAGGGATATATATCAGAAAATAAAAAAGCGGCAGGAATATATTAAAAGTAAAATAATTTACGCTGTATAATCTAAACAAAAAACATCGAGATTATTTTACCTTAAACATTAAACTGCCGATGGTTATTTTATTAGAACGCATTTAATTAAGGCCTCACTATTATTATGTGATTAAGATTGTAACACAAATACGTTACGGTAATGTTACGCTAACATTATAACTTATTATAATAGGTTAGAATTGATAACATTTTCATAATTGTTATGATGTGGCATCATTTTATGAACAAATTTCTCAATGTAGGATATGTAAATAATTGGCTGTAAGAAAAGTAAAACAATGTATATTGATAATGATACAACTAAAGACAGTCCAGTCCCTTCACCTGATGATTTCATAAGTGTGATCAGTCGCATCAAACTTAAGTTTGTAAACATATTCAGGAAAAAGTTATTGTAAATAAATAAATTACACCCCCAAAGCTAGCTGGGAAAGCTAATTTGGCTATGGAGGAGTGAATTTCAATAGTAACAACAATTAATTGGCTTTATGGTAAGAACTGTGCAAACGAACACCATCAAACATACAAAGTTGTTGGTAAAAATGGCATGACTTTTACCACGAACGCAACGTCGTGAAACGCTCCCGCCTTGTCACTAACACTTCGACTGTGTAACTGACACCACAGCTGTGTCACGGACCCCACAGCTTTGCCACGGACACCACAGCTGTGTCACGGACACCACAGCTGTGTCACGGACCCCACAGCTGTGTCACGGACCCCACAGCTGTTAGTATCACGGACACCACAGCTGTGTCACGGACACCACAACTGTGTCACGGACACCACGGATGTGTCACGGACACCACAGCTGTATCACGGACACCACGGCTGTGTCACGAACACCACAGCTGTGTCACGGACACCACAGCTGTATCACGGACACCACGGCTGTGTCACGGACACCACAGCTGTATCACGGACACCACGGCTGTGTCACGAACACCACGGCTGTGTCACGAACACCACCGCTGTGTCACGGACACCACAGCTGTATCACGGACACCACGGCTGTGTCACGGACACCACAGCTGTGTCACGAACACCACAGCTGTGTCACGGACACCACAGCTGTGTCACGGACACCACAGCTGTGTCACGAACACCACAGCTGTGTCACGGACACCACAGCTGTGTCACGAACACCACAGCTGTGTCACGGACACCACAGCTGTGTCACGGACACCACATTTGAGCCACGAACACCACGGCCATTTCTCGAAACTTGCGCGCGCTCTTGTAGTCTTGCCACAGTTATTATTAGCACTGTTCTTAACATTATTAACACACTAACTAAATTTTTCTCTGAATAAGTTTTTTGTAAATAAAACAATGTTTTCCGAAATTAAGTTCACCTTTGTCATTTCGTAGGGCAGTCGTTCTATAAATAGTTTGTTTATACGAGCCCCTGAGCATAAAATATCTGTATCGACAACATCGCCACTGCCGGTGAGTTGTGTGTCAAAGTCGGACCTAAGACGTTGTACCATTCTGTAACCAAACAACTCACTGTTATTGTCACCAAATATCACCCCCAAGTAAGTCATTGGCAACTGATTGATCACTGAACCTATTACACTATTCGATAAAAGCGATAACTAGGGGTTAGAGCTGATCGTAACTATTTACACCTTAATTGCTCAATTGCAAGTTTGCATAAAGAAGACATGGTTGACACTGTAATTGTCTGGATGTTACAACATCCACAGATCTGAAATAAATAACAAACACACGGAATATGGTAAGTATAATATTATTAATCACCCATCAGGGAACGGCAGAAATACAACACATTAAAAGGATAAGTAGTAAGAGATTGGAAAAAAAATACGAAATGTTTGTAAATGAGTATCCATTATTTGAAGATAGGACAATTCCGTCCCGGATAATGCCGACCAACAAAAATAATTAATACTGTAGAAGTTGACGGGTAAACATTTTCCGTTTCGTATAGTATAGGGTATTATTAAATATCTCATAATACCTTCAGTGACCAGGGTGCGCTCTACATTCCAGAACTATTACTATTTCGTGAAATGCTTTCAGTAGCAGGGCCCTAAACTCAAATTACTTTTGTTCATAGTTGTTTATGTAATGTGCTTGCGGAGGGGAGGAATATTACTGAGCATGCAACAGGTAATACAAAAACTTGCAAAAATTAAATACAAAAAGTTAACTACTGCCAGGAAACATACCAAAATAACAAGAACAGAAGGTCAGTTACACACTACTCTAAAACTACCTTCTTCACTTCGTAAGGGAAACGTTCATGAAATAAACGATTTATTCGCGCGCCTCCTGAAAGCTCTACCGTGCCAATGTCGTCACTACTCCCGAGAATCAGATTCTCGAAGTCGGTGCTAAACAGCTGGACGAGTCTGCGAATGTGTGATTGGTTACAAGTATATTAAAATCATAAAAGCTGAATGAGACTGCGAAGTTGGGTTTTATGATAAGAGTAAAATAACAACTGACAGTTCCTGCAATACACAGATGGGATACTGAAACAATAACCGCTGACAAGCCTGCATTGGTTAGGAATAGTAAAACATCAGTCGATGAGCCTGCTAGTGAGTGATTGAATAGCTGAAAAAGGTTGTAAATGTGTGATTGACTATTATGTTAATAGGAAAATAATATCACATTAAAAGATTGTAAAAGTTGGATTGGTTAAAGGGAAATAATAAATTAACAACAGCTGAACCAACCAGCCTGGGAAGATGGGATTTGCTAGAATAACAGTAAAATAAAACTGAGTCTGTAAAAGTGGGATATGTTTGGTCGATAGCGAATTAATAAACTGTAAATTGTGATTGGTTAGGGTGAAAGTAAAATAATTACAGTAATAGATTTAATGCGAAAGATGGTGTTTTTATATCATCATTGAATCGGGGAATTTAGCATAACAATATATGGTGGGGCGCCGGGTGAGCGAGGGGCGAGTGGCGAGGACGCTGTCAGTCGGTTGGTCGGCCGGTCTGTCGGTCGTTCTTTACATCGGCATGTCTGTCGCCAAATGCTTGAAGGTTAATAACTCAGTCAGTCTTTGATGAAATTAATCCCAACTCGGTATTGGTACACATATAGTGATTCTGAAAATAGTCTGAAATATAATTTAAGTGGGGGCTGTCAACAGTTCACCAGTCTCTCGCTAGAGCGTAGCTAAGCAACGGTTGAAATTGTGGTACCCGTGCGATAAGATTAATTCTTTTTGCGCTAAGGCCCCACGAAAGTGGGAAGATATCGTTTATTCAACGTGAAAGTAGTATTAACAACCGATATGTTAAGTTAGGTTATGTACATAGGTCATAATCTTTCCTATCTAATCCAAAGCTACGTAGTAGTATAATTAAAGAGGTATTGCATTGTTGCCCAGCTACGTATGGAATAAACAAAATGTTCTAGAATTATGATACATTTATTACATAGAATAAATGGCCTACAGGGGGAAGCAAATACATGCCACTTTCGAATGCCCATATCTCAGCTATTTCCCAACCAAATTCAAATTTGGAATCCTTGCATGGTCAGCTTTCTATTGGTACCATCAAATCACAATAAGGTTGTAGAATGATTGCAGTGTGACCTGTGAAATATCGCCGGAGACACCTTTTTCAAACACTTGTAGCTAAAGAATGAAAGCGAAAATAAAAATTCTGGCTCCCCCAGCAAGGAGGAGGGATGTGAAACTGACTCTGTTTCAAATTTCATTATTAATTAAGTAAGTTAGGTTATGTACCGGGTGTTCCATAATGATTCCCCACCCCCCTCCTCCCCTGGCCAGCCAAAACTGCCAGACATGCACTTTAGGGATAACATGGCTGCAAAGCTGATGACTAACGCTGGATAAATTATATTTTTTTAATTGTGATTAAATCAAAAAATTTGAAAAATAAGATTGGTTTAAAGAATAGCAAATAAAATTGTTATACTTTTGTATTGGACCCTAAATTTTTGAATGCAAGCTCAGATTTAAATTATCTTTCGAATGATATATTGCACTAAGGTGCATGTCTGGCAGTTTTGGCTGGCCAGGGGGGGGGGGGGCAATCACTATGGAACACCTGGTACATTGGTCATAATCTTACCACGTCAAGTGCTGCATATATTAAGTGCAATCTAATATTTATCATTAAAATGCCTGGGTCAAATAGGCTGAGATTTGGTGAGGTTTGTTCTTTCATGGATGTGTGGAAGATGTGAAAGTTTGAAGGAATTCTAAAAATCTTGGTTAATTGATCTGGTTGATTTCATGTGGTATGGTTAGGGGTGTAGTAAAATAATAGCAGCTGAATGGTCTGTAAAGGTGGGAATGGGTAGATATGATAGTAAAACAACAAAAGAAAAGGCCTGAGAAGCTGTTATTGTTCATTGTTTAGCTCGACGTGGAAAAACTAAATTTAACATTAACCTTACAGATTCTCAGATAATGGATAGAATCAATATATTTCATGCGAAAGATGGTGTTTTGATATCATCATTGAATCAGTAATAATAATATTGTTTTATATGTTTTAACATCCATAGATTGTATAAATTATTAAAGTAATTTAAACAGGACGTAGGATGATCCAACCTTATAAGCAAATGTAGCGGAAAAAATGAATTCGCCACCAGCAGGGAACGAACCCGTGACTCCCGATAAACGTTCAGGTATGCTGACCACTACACCACGGAGGCTCCCGCATCATTCCGATTGATTTGCTATAGGTGGGTAAGCTACCTTACGGTTGCTATTGAATACAGTCTGCGCTTACGGATGGATTTAATCTGTATCCCAATTCAGTTGCAATTATGACCTGTACTGCAAACGAATCTTATTGTGGGGCGAGCCACGAAGTTGGCGGAGCCTTAGCGAATTGACACTGTTAGGGGGTGGGTCAATTTATGCAAATAGTTGTCGTCGTCGTTGTCGTCGTCGTCGTCGTCGTTGTCGTCGTCGTCGTCGTCGTCGTTACGATTTTGACATGCTAATAACTTTGTCGGATTTAAAGCTGCCAAGTTGAAAATTTGTAGGTATCAATATGAGCAAAAGTTGAGATTTTTGAGAGACTTTCAGACACCATCAGTGCAATGGTCTCCCGCTAGAGGGCCACATGTCTAAACATTAAATGCCCTCCCATTTCTTTGCTTTTAATCCGTTTAAGCTGAAACTTGGCAGATATGTATTAGACCATTAGCTGTGACTTTCAAAGGAGGCGAATCCATCTGCAGTTCTCCAGTCTGCCGCTAGAGGGCCAACGTGACTATTTGCATAAATTGACCTACCCCCTAACAGTGTCAATTCGCTAAGGCTCTGCCAACTTCGTGCTGCGCGAAGTCCCCACTTCGTGTTTTATTATATGTTTTAATATCCATAGATTGTATAAATGATTAAGTAATTTAAACAGGACTAAGACCTGATATTAGATCATCAGCACACAAAGACCAACAGCAGGATATATTTTGATAGATGGTATCAAAATATAATATAGATAGATAATACAGATATAAGTATTGAAATTAAATTGAAACATCAATTTTGCATTTCACTTGTGGAAATCACAGAATGTGTACTTATTTAGGAAATAGTATGTAATGTATATTTACAATGAATCATTTCTATAAATTACTATTATAATATCGCCACTAATTGAATGCCACCCCAAATGAGATGATTTAACACCAAAATAAAATATTTTGCACCAAATATATTTTTTTTGTAGCACCAATTCGCATCCCCCAATTTTGAATATCCCTCTCACCAAAAACAATTATTCATCCCCAAAAACAATTATTCATCCCCCAAAAACAATTATTCATCCCCCAAAAACAATTATTCATCCCCCAAAAACAATTATTCATCCCCCAAAAACAATTATTCATCCCCCAAAAACAATTATTATTTCCCCAAAAATAATTATTATTTCCCCAAAAATAATTATTCATCCCCCAAAAACAATTATTCATCCCCCAAAAATAATTATTCATCCCCCAAAAACAATTATTATTTCCCCAAAAATAATTATTCATCCCCCAAAAACAATTATTCATCCCCCAAAAATAATTATTCATCCCCCAAAAACAATTATTATTCCCCCAAAAACAATTATTCATCCCCCAAAAACAATTATTCATCCCCCAAAAACAATTATTCATCCCCCAAAAATAATTATTCATCCCCCAAAAACAATTATTCATCCCCCAAAAATAATTATTCATCCCCCAAAAACAATTATTCATCCCCCAAAAACAATTATTCATCCCCCAAAAACAATTATTCATCCCCCAAAAACAATTATTCATCCCCCAAAAATAATTATTCATCCCCCAAAAACAATTATTCATCCCCCAAAAATAATTATTCATCCCCCAAAAACAATTATTCATCCCCCAAAAACAATTATTCATCCCCCAAAAATAATTATTCATCCCCCAAAAACAATTATTCATCCCCCAAAAACAATTATTCATCCCCCAAAAATAATTATTCATCCCCCAAAAACAATTATTCATCCCCCAAAAATAATTATTCATCCCCCAAAAACAATTATTATTCCCCCAAAAACAATTATTCATCCCCCAAAAACAATTATTCATCCCCCAAAAACAATTATTCATCCCCCAAAAACAATTATTCATCCCCCAAAAACAATTATTCATCCCCCAAAAATAATTATTCATCCCCCAAAAACAATTATTCATCCCCCAAAAATAATTATTCATCCCCCAAAAACAATTATTCATCCCCCAAAAACAATTATTCATCCCCCAAAAATAATTATTCATCCCCCAAAAACAATTATTATTCCCCCAAAAACAATTATTCATCCCCCAAAAACAATTATTCATCCCCCAAAAACAATTATTCATCCCCAAAAACAATTATTCATCCCCCAAAAACAATTATTCATCCCCCAAAAACAATTATTCATCCCCCAAAAACAATTATTCATCCCCCAAAAACAATTATTCATCCCCCAAAAACAATTATTATTTCCCCAAAAATAATTATTATTTCCCCAAAAATAATTATTCATCCCCCAAAAACAATTATTCATCCCCCAAAAATAATTATTCATCCCCCAAAAACAATTATTATTTCCCCAAAAATAATTATTCATCCCCCAAAAACAATTATTCATCCCCCAAAAATAATTATTCATCCCCCAAAAACAATTATTATTCCCCCAAAAACAATTATTCATCCCCCAAAAACAATTATTCATCCCCCAAAAACAATTATTCATCCCCCAAAAATAATTATTCATCCCCCAAAAACAATTATTCATCCCCCAAAAATAATTATTCATCCCCCAAAAACAATTATTATTTCCCCAAAAACAATTATTCATCCCCCAAAAACAATTATTCATCCCCCAAAAACAATTATTCATCCCCCAAAAACAATTATTCATCCCCCAAAAATAATTATTCATCCCCCAAAAACAATTATTCATCCCCCAAAAATAATTATTCATCCCCCAAAAACAATTATTCATCCCCCAAAAACAATTATTCATCCCCCAAAAATAATTATTCATCCCCCAAAAACAATTATTCATCCCCCAAAAACAATTATTCATCCCCCAAAAATAATTATTCATCCCCCAAAAACAATTATTCATCCCCCAAAAATAATTATTCATCCCCCAAAAACAATTATTATTCCCCCAAAAACAATTATTCATCCCCCAAAAACAATTATTCATCCCCCAAAAACAATTATTCATCCCCCAAAAACAATTATTCATCCCCCAAAAACAATTATTCATCCCCCAAAAATAATTATTCATCCCCCAAAAACAATTATTCATCCCCCAAAAATAATTATTCATCCCCCAAAAACAATTATTCATCCCCCAAAAACAATTATTCATCCCCCAAAAATAATTATTCATCCCCCAAAAACAATTATTATTCCCCCAAAAACAATTATTCATCCCCCAAAAACAATTATTCATCCCCCAAAAACAATTATTCATCCCCCAAAAACAATTATTCATCCCCCAAAAATAATTATTCATCCCCCAAAAACAATTATTCATCCCCCAAAAATAATTATTCATCCCCCAAAAACAATTATTCATCCCCCAAAAACAATTATTCATCCCCCAAAAATAATTATTCATCCCCCAAAAACAATTATTATTCCCCCAAAAACAATTATTCATCCCCCAAAAACAATTATTCATCCCCCAAAAACAATTATTCATCCCCCAAAAACAATTATTCATCCCCCAAAAATAATTATTCATCCCCCAAAAACAATTATTCATCCCCCAAAAATAATTATTCATCCCCCAAAAACAATTATTCATCCCCCAAAAATAATTATTCATCCCCCAAAAACAATTATTATTTCCCCAAAAATAATTATTATTTCCCCAAAAATAATTATTCATCCCCCAAAAACAATTATTCATCCCCCAAAAATAATTATTCATCCCCCAAAAACAATTATTATTCCCCCAAAAACAATTATTCATCCCCCAAAAACAATTATTCATCCCCCAAAAACAATTATTCATCCCCCAAAAACAATTATTCATCCCCCAAAAATAATTATTCATCCCCCAAAAACAATTATTCATCCCCCAAAAATAATTATTCATCCCCCAAAAACAATTATTCATCCCCCAAAAATAATTATTCATCCCCCAAAAACAATTATTATTTCCCCAAAAATAATTATTATTTCCCCAAAAATAATTATTCATCCCCCAAAAACAATTATTCATCCCCCAAAAATAATTATTCATCCCCCAAAAACAATTATTATTCCCCCAAAAACAATTATTCATCCCCCAAAAACAATTATTCATCCCCCAAAAACAATTATTCATCCCCCAAAAACAATTATTCATCCCCCAAAAACAATTATCCATCCCCCAAAAACAATTATTCATCCCCCAAAAACAATTATTCATCCCCCAAAAACAATTATCCATCCCCCCAAAAACAATTATTCATCCCCCAAAAATAATTATTCATCCCCCAAAAACAATTATTATTTCCCCAAAAATAATTATTCATCCCCCAAAAACAATTATTCATCCCCCAAAAACAATTATTCATCCCCCAAAAACAATTATTCATCCCCCAAAAACAATTATCCATCCCCCAAAAACAATTATCCATCCCCCAAAAACAATTATTAATTCATCCCCCAAAAACAATTATTCATCCCCCAAAAACAATTATTCATCCCCCAAAAACAATTATCCATCCCCCAAAAACAATTATTCATCCCCCCAAAACAATTATACATCCCCCAAAAACAATTATTCATCCCCCAAAAACAATTATTCTTCCCCCAAAAATAATTATTGATTCCCCAAAAACAATTATTCATTCAGTGGGGATATTCATCCCCCAAAAATAATCACTTGTCAACCAAAAAAAATTATTCCAGCACCAAATATTTTATGGAAAATTTATTTTTGCAAAATTTATTTCCACTTAATCAAATAAAATGTTCAATCATATTATAGGGGACCTACATTTATACCAAACTGAGAGTTTGTGACTGAGTCTGTTTATAGGCCTAAACTGTATATTTCGGAGTCACTGAGTTATAAATGCCTTTTTCGCCTTTGTCGGCCTGCCAGGAAGTGCTAGGCCTATTGCTGCAGTAGTATTTATTTTGGGGGATTATGTATTTATTTTGGGCAAAATGTATTTGTTTTGGGCGAAAATGTATTTTTTGTTTTGGGGGAAAATGTATTTATTTTGGGCGAAAATGTATTTGTTTTGGGCGAAAAAGTATTTGTTTTAGGGGAAAATGTAATTATTTTGGGCGAAAATGTATTTGTTGTGGGAAAATCTGTAATGATTTGGGGGAAAATATATTTATTTTGGGGGTTTTGTCATTTATTTTGGTGCGAATAATTGGTTTTGGGGAGCATTTATTTAATTTGGTATTGAATAATTGGTTTTGGTGTTGAATAATTGTTTTTGGAGTTGAAAAATTTGTGTTGGTGTTTGAATAATTTGATTTGGGGTGATTTTATTTTATTTGGTGTTGAATAATTTTTTTGGGGTCCTATTATTTAATTTGGTGTAATATAATTTTTTTTGACAAATTTTTATCAATTTTGGGATGACTTTAATTGGTAGCCTTATTATATCAACTGATTAACACTTATAATGCAGTGTGCCGAGAATTAACAACATTGTGATAAATACTACTACTACTACTAGGATCGGCATGCTGCGCCGGCTTGTCGACAAAATTGCGCCGCCACAACTCCCATCACCCATAAAATTTGCTAGATCATCCGCATCTTCAAGGCCAATGTCCTTTAAGAGGCGTCTCAAGAAAGTCATGGGCTGTCCACCCTGCTTATTCACTCCATGAGGCTGCCAAAGCACAAGATTATGCACTGGCTGGCCCTCACGGCGAAAGCAATGTCCTGCAAAGCGGGGGCGATTATGTTCTAGTGTCAAGCTTGGGGGAACCAATGAGACACTTCCAATGTTATATAGTGTCTGGTTGGAGATGTGTGCATTGTGATAAATACGAAAACGTATTACCTGAAATACAAATTGTGGGATTCTCAGGTGTAACTAGGATTCTCAGGTGTAACTAATAAGCATAATCACAAGATTCTCATACGAAAGATGGTGATTATAATTTCATCATCGAATCCTAACGGGATGACATGTAAAAAACGAAATTACGGCCGGAAAAACCACATAAATATTCTGATTATCTGAAGTAATATCATTGGCTCTAAAAACTTACATCAATAATTAGTTAAGTCTTTAGAGACTTTATTACTGTAAGAAAAAAAATCTATTGACTACTGATCTAGAGCAAATACGGCTTTAACGATTTTGATGAAATTTTAATAGACCATGAAAATAAATTTCTATGGGTACTTGTGAAATCGCGGATTAAATTGAAACATCTCAACTTGTTTTATTTCGAAAAATAGCCCCAAAACACGAAAATTGCCATAGAAACAATGATAAAAATACCAGCTGGCACTCATGAAAAATGTATATGAGATGGCCTGGTAATGCATTCAATAGGAAGGGCAACTAACAAAGAAGTACTTTCTCTGCCAAGTTTTATTATCACTCTACTCTACAACCCAGACAGTAAGCAAACATTAACTGGTTTAGCTGGCTATTACAGTCTCAGCTGAATAACTCTTCCCAATGTTAATTAATTGGCGTGCAAGGTAAATGACTGTTAGTTAAACAGTGTGTTGGCTACACAATGTATTGTACTATGCTCTCATCGAATTATTGTTTTATTTGGAAATCTTTGTGCCAACATTAATACTATGGAGGCTGTATGCTTATACGGCTGAATGTTTACTCAGCCTCATAACGATTCTCCATAAGGCTAACATTATAGTTTGAAATATAAAAATCTGTTAGAATAATACTATAATTGTTGTATTTAATTAATATCGTGGTTTACATTGAACAGTGTAAATTGTTAATCGATGTTTTACATTGAAACATCTCAACTTGTTTTATTTATTACAAAAATACGTACAATAATAAAAATAAGATGTACAAGCTACGCTTGATAAGCTGTCCATTTACTGCGACCAAAATTTACTAACCGTAAATATGAAGAAGACAAAGGCTATTAAGTTTAGAAGGGGAGGGCGCCTTTCTCGCAACGATAAACTGACATACAAGGGTGATTAAGTTGACTTCGTTAACTCGTTCTCCTATTTAGGGGTAGTATTGTCGACGAAAAACACCTTTGGTGCTCACTTCGACCACCTAAAGAGTCGCGGAGTTTCCTCTAGTTTGCGGATTGCAAGCAAAGTAAATCTAAAGTCAATCTCACTTGACAGTGCAATCAAAAAGTGGGCCTATGTCGTCTTCCCAGCAACCGTTTTTGGGTGTGAAATTTTTACTGATAGACACAGAGCGAGAGCAGAATGGAACACACAACCTCACGTTCATAAAGTACGCGGCTTCTACTTAAAACTATGGTGTGGGTTGTCAAAGTACAGCTCCACCTCGAGAATCCTCGCTGCCATTGATTCACCCCAAAACGCACAGATTAACCTGCGGTACCTCTCCCACCAACGAAGGCGTGTAGCCGCACAGTTCCTCTCGAACGCGTACCACCATAAGATCTGGCGTTATATACACCTGGCTTTCCACCTACAGGCACTCATATAACGCATATTTTTTTTATTTAAATTATTTAATTAATTGTATTTAGATATCTATTACTTAGTCTCTCTTATATGAACTACCGGTACTTATCTTCTCTATATTTATTTATAATTTAAATATTTTAACAAATTTTACATGTTCTGGAACTCGAACCGTATTTGCACTATCTCACTATATGTTCTGGAACTCTCGTAACTGTATTTGCACTATCTCACTATATGTTCGTTAGCGTAACACAATCAATCAAGGATTGATTCGGATCACCAGTATGTAAATAGTTATTATATCTTATTGTTTATGGTTTAATATCCATAGATTGTATAAATTATATTGCTATATATATGGATCATCCTAGTCCTGTTTAAAATTACTTAATAATTATTATATATATTACACGCTTGCCAAATATCAACAAATTTGACTGAATTGTTCTTGAGATAAGAGAAGTTTAAGATGTACAAAGGGGGGTTACACTTACTAAATCTGTTCTAGAACATCACAATGGGCACGTAATAAAAAACAAATACTCACAATAATTGAAGCCATATAACGGCTAAACAGTTCGGTTCTAGTCTACTAGGTGACTAGAATTGTGAGAAGGATAAAAAAGTTGTAGGTAATTTATTTATGAAAATGTCATTATCGACAAACTGAGAATAATGTTGTTTTAAACAGGCAGTCTTGAATCTCTGATATAAATACTTATTCTTGATTACACAAAATAAATATTTCGCCCGTTTTTGGATTCTACCGCCCCTTTGGGTAATTGTTCTCTTACATTGATTACGTAGAAGTCTCTCTATTTATCCGATCTTGTATCTCTATGGTGCCGTTGGTTTAGGTTAACAATGCGAAAAAAGAGTATCAGAGATTTAATTGGAATCTAAATCTCTCGATTCATATTCGGAACAAGGTGATTGACTTTATATTATGGTGGTTTTGGACTTTTGGTATTGCCAATTTAACTGAGTGGGTAATAATAATACACAAACCAGTAAATAGAGAGCCAAAACAACCAAAATTGATAAATATTGCAATCGCGGACATATTAGGAGATACAAATCCATCCACCTTTCAGAGAAAACACACGTAAACAAAAACAGTTTAGCATAAGCAATGCGAACTTAAGTGGTAGTAACAAGTAAAGGTCAAGTCATTAATAACCTCACGTTGACAGTAACAAGTAAAGGCCAAGTCATTAATAACCTCACGTTAGAAATATCAGGACAAATTAATACTCATTAAGATACAGCTGTTAAGAGATGAGCCTAATTGGAATATTATTTAGTGACGTGGATATTCTTAAAGAGAAACCTTAAAGATATTATTGTGATCAGGCAATACATTCGTTCACAAGTCCCGGCGACAAAGTACTAAATAATCACCAAAGTTATTAATATTATATTCCATTTATTCAATCACAACTATAATTAAAGATCATTTTAGATAGATATTTAACTATTTATAAGAAAATATAGTGATTATTTAGAAATGAAGCTCAAACAATTCAATAATTAATTTAAAATAAGTTATTAAATTATCATATGAAAGATAATTTACAATTATGAAGGAGCAAAGCGATGAATTAGTTAGAAACGAGGGTGTATAGTAAAACGCGATCGAGGTTATAAGAATGACTGCCTAGATCAAATCTACAAGAATTACACACGGCTTGAGTGGGGACTGTCGGGTACCTTCAAGATCTCATAAGGTAGTCTTTCGACGAATATTCTATTGATTTTAGCCCCCCCACAGAGCTGGTCTACGTTGATATCTTCATCGGAGGCTCCCCCGCCAATGGAACTGCCAAACTTCTGAGAAAATTCCTGCACTATTCTGGATAAACAAAAATAAATTCCTGCAGACTAGGGTGGGTGTACAAAAATATGTTTGGGTGAATACAACATTAATGAGCAACAATGTAGTCCGAATCGAGAGGTGGGGTGGATTTTCTTTTACAAGCTTGAACGTGACAAATTCCAAATACTAACGCCCATCTTCCACTAAAAATAAATATTTTCTATTTTTCTTAAAATTCTAGTTTTCAAACTGAAAAGTGGCAGATTTAATAATGCAAATTAGGCGCCAAATTTTATTTTTTAGAAAATAATTTTTTTTTTAGATTTTAAAATTTTTTATTTTTTTAGTATTTTTAGGTTAGTTCTGGTGCTACACTTTTTCATTGTTTTACCCTTGTTCTTTTCGAAGCATATTTAATAAAGAATAAAGTTTTACTGTGTTAATCAATATAATATTAAGCTACTGTACAGTTAATATAATTAGATTGTACTTTACAAATTGTGTCTATAATTGGTTCACGTTTTTTGATGTAATATTAAATAGATGTCTAATTTTAACATTATCAAGACGTTTACAATGTTAAAACAAAGAAAATATTTTTTGACATTTTTGGAAAAATTTCACCATAGATTTCACCCCAACACGATATCATATTAATCGGTTATACATATACATGGTGCGGAAGACCACATAATGGTCTGCAGAGCTGTCAGTGTCAGAGTACTATGCAATATACGAATATAGACGGATTCAGATGGCATTGTATCGGTAGCTCAAGTAGAATAAAGGAACATTAAACTGAAGGCACAAAAACAACGGTTAATTAATTATGTAAAATAATCTACAGGCAGTAAAAGTATATACCATTGGATCATGATCGGCCGGGAGAGATTAGCATTTTAAAATTAAAATTAAATAATTCCTCCACAATGGATTCAATGTGGATCATGTTCAACAATTAGATGGGGGTGCCGGGTGGCGGTTGGTCTATGTTGCAGTGATGGAGCCTAAACTACCACTGGTGCTGATCTGATTTAGTTCAAAAGTTATGAGTAAAAACCTTACTCCGTGCCTGTGAAAATTTCATTTACGATGTCAGGTTTCACTTTTAACAAAACCTACTATGTCTGTATGTTTTTCTGTCTGTCCAGCGATCTGTATGTCAAAGTAATAGGAAAGCACACCAACTAGCTAAACATTTTGTTAGGGGGGTTTTCATGGTTGGTGATTTCATTTTCAATGTCAGATTTCGACATCATCCACACCACATTGTCTGTTCAGCAGTCGGTCATATTTTGACGGACAGAAAGACAGACATGACGCTGTCAAATGAGAAAATTGACATTAGAAATTAAATCACTGTCCCAGAAAACACCCCAAAACATTTTTAAGATTTCAATTAACTAAATTACCCTAAGAATAAACTTTCAATGCTTTTTCTGCCAAATGCAATATATAACTTTCAAATTGCAATGAAGGCTTTTCCAAAAAATAACGAATTCGCGTGAAATTTGGTATGAATGATGATTGGGTGCTTAACACCTCCTATTACAATTTTTCATTTTATTTGTGGTAGCTGAAACATAGGTCACAAAGTGTTAAATTTAGCTAAAAATGGCAAAATGTGTCCAAAATGTGGCACAAAAAAGTTTTTTCAAATAATTTTTGAAAATGAGCATTTATCAAAATTCTGGTAATACAGTCGTTTCAAGACCCCATTTTGCACAAATGATGAATGTTTGGAAACTTGAAGACCATCAATCTAAGATCCTCTTAATTTTAAAAAATAATTGCTTAAATTATGTTAATTAGGTAAGAAAAATTAAAAATTCGAATTTTTTTTTTGAAATTTATTACCCACCTATTGTATACAAGTAAAAGTAAGTGTGCAAAATATCAATTAATTTCGATAAAATCCAGTCTAAAATAAAGGGATGGAAATTTCTAGTTAATTAGTGACCCCCCCCCCCCCCCCCCACCCACCTTATGTAACGTACGTGGTATAGATGTAACACGTGGTTTAGATGTAACACGAGGTTTACATGTAACACGTGGTTTAGATGTAACATGCGGTTTAGATGTAACACGTGGTTTAGATGTAACACGTTGTTTATATTTAACACGTTGTTTAGATGTAACACGTGGTTTAGATGTAACACGTGGTTTAGATGTAACACGTGGTTTAGATGTAACACGTGGTTTAGATGTAACACGTGGTTTAGATGTAACACGTGGTTGAGATGTAACACGTGGTTTAGTTTAGATGTAACACGTGGTTTAGATGTAACACGTGGTTTAGATGTAACACGTGGTATAGATGTAACACGTGGTTTAGATGTAACACGTGGTTTAGATGTAACACGTGGTTTAGATGTAACACGTGGTTTAGATGTAACACGTGGTTTAGATGTAACACGTGGTTGAGATGTAACACGTGGTTTAGTTTAGATGTAACACGTGGTTTAGATGTAACACGTGGTTTAGATGTAACACGTGGTTTAGATGTAACACGTTGTTTATATTTAACACGTGGTTTAGATGTAACACGTGGTTTAGATGTAACACGTGGTTTAGATGTTACACGTGGTTTAGATGTAACATGTGGTTTAGATGTGTAACACGTGGTTTAGATGTAACACGTGGTATAGATGTAACACGTGGTTTAGATGTAACACGTGGTTTTGATGTAACATGTGGTTTAGATGTGTAACACGTGGTTTAGATGTAACACGTGGTTTAGATGTAACACGTGGTTTAGATGTAACACGTGGTTTAGATGTACCGACGCGACGTCCTTTTCGTGTTATTTTTGTAATAAATTGATTCACTGCGAGTTCTAGGAATTATATCTAGATATTATTTTACAGATGATTCATAATTCACTGCTGGACTGCTCCGGTAGAGACCAGTTAACGCTTGGTAAATAAATAATAAAGTTTATAATTAAATAAATATTGTAATTAATTGTATACTATAGCGTAGACTAACTGTAGCATTGCTTTGGTTTTACGTGAGGGGTCGTCTGGAGAGTAATTCTTATATTCAGCGCAATCTTTATCCAACTGTAACAACTGCGCTTGTAGTCGACTGCGTAACGCTGGCAACGTCTCGCGAATGTGATTGGTTAATTGCTGAAACATTAAGTTAATATTAAATGATAACAAGCTCGAAATCACCTAAACCTCCGCGTCTAATAAACAACATCATCCTTGAATGGCTTACCACCAACCCCAATTATGCTTACAAGTTTTAATTAAACCACAATCCCGAAATATTTATTCGAAACAAACATTCCACCTACATGTGGGATTGAACCCGGTATTTCGAATTCAAAGTCCAACGCTCTACCAAGTGAGTAAAACGCCCTACTGTAGAAGTGACCAAAAACAAAATGGGGAAATTAACAACAACAACAACAAACGGAGTGGTTAGTTACTACAGGTCTTAAACCTATTTACCTATATAAACATATTTACCTCTTTGATCCGCATGCCTACCAACAACTGTAGTGTACCTAAACAATGTATCTTGTCACCTGGAATTCTGGTTTGTTAAGGAACGGTGTCCAAATTACCTGGTTTGTTAAAGACCCGTGTCCAACTTACCTGGTTTGTTAAGGAACTGTGTCCAACTTACCTGGTTTGTTAAGGAACTGTGTCTAACTTACCTGGTTTGTTAAGGACCCGTGTCCAACTTACCTGGTTTGTTAAGGAACGGTGTCCAACTTACCTGGTTTGTTAAGGAACTGTGTCTAACTTACCTGGTTTGTTAAGGACCCGTGTCCAACTTACCTGGTTTGTTAAAGACCCGTGTCCAACTTACCTGGTTTGTTAAGGAACTGTGTCCAACTTACCTGATTTGTTAAAGACCCGTGTCCAACTTACCTGGTTTGTTAAGGAACAGTGTCCAACTTACCTGGTTTGTTAAGGACCTGTGTCCAACTTACCTGGTTTGTTAAGGACCTGTGTCCAACTTACCTGGTTTGTTAAGGACCCGTGTCCAACTTACCTGGTTTGTTAAGGAACGGTGTCCAACTTACCTGGTTTGTTAAGGAACTGTGTCTAACTTACCTGGTTTGTTAAGGACCCGTGTCCAACTTACCTGGTTTGTTAAGGACCCGTGTCCAACTTACCTGGTTTGTTAAGGAACTGTGTCCAACTTACCTGATTTGTTAAAGACCCGTGTCCAACTTACATGGTTTGTTAAGGAACGGTGTCCAACTTACCTGGTTTGTTAAGGACCTGTGTCCAACTTACCTGGTTTGTTAGGAACTGTGTCTAACTTACCTGGTTTGTTAAGGACCCGTGTCAAACTTACCTGGTTTGTTAAGGACCCGTGTCCAACTTACCTGGTTTGTTAAGGACCCGTGTCCAACTTACCTGGTTTGTTAAGGAGCCGTGTCCAACTTACCTGGTTTGTTAAGGAACTGTGTCCAACTTACCTGGTTTGTTAAGGACCCGTGTCCAACTTACCTGGTTTGTTAAGGAACGGTGTCCAACTTACCTGGTTTGTTAAGGACCTGTGTCCAACTTACCTGGTTTGTTAAGGACCCGTGTCCAACTTACCTGGTTTGTTAAGGACCCGTGTCCAACTTACCTGGTTTGTTAAGGAACGGTGTCCAAATTAGCTGGTTTGTTAAGGACCTGTGTCTAACTTACCTGGTTTGTTAAGGAGCCGTGTCCAACTTACCTGGTTTGTTAAGGAACTGTGTCCAACTTACCTGGTTTGTTAAGGACCCGTGTCCAACTTACCTGGTTTGTTAAGGAACGGTGTCCAACTTACCTGGTTTGTTAAGGACCCGTGTCCAACTTACCTGGTTTGTTAAGGACCCGTGTCAAACTTACCTGGTTTGTTAAGGACCCGTGTCCAACTTACCTGGTTTGTTAAGGACCCGTGTCCAACTTACCTGGTTTGTTAAGGAGCCGTGTCCAACTTACCTGGTTTGTTAAGGAACTGTGTCCAACTTACCTGGTTTGTTAAGGAACGGTGTCCAACTTACCTGGTTTGTTAAGGAACTGTGTCTAACTTACCTGGTTTGTTAAGGACCCGTGTCCAACTTACCTGGTTTGTTAAGGAACGGTGTCCAACTTACCTGGTTTGTTAAGGACCCGTGTCCAACTTACCTGGTTTGTTAAGGAACGGTGTCCAACTTACCTGGTTTGTTAAGGAACTGTGTCTAACTTACCTGGTTTGTTAAGGACCCGTGTCCAACTTACCTGGTTTGTTAAGGAGCCGTGTCCAACTTACCTGGTTTGTTAAGGAACTGTGTCCAACTTACCTGGTTTGTTAAGGACCCGTGTCCAACTTACCTGGTTTGTTAAGGAACGGTGTCCAACTTACCTGGTTTGTTAAGGACCCGTGTCCAACTTACCTGGTTTGTTAAGGACCCGTGTCAAACTTACCTGGTTTGTTAAGGACCCGTGTCCAACTTACCTGGTTTGTTAAGGACCCGTGTCCAACTTACCTGGTTTGTTAAGGAGCCGTGTCCAACTTACCTGGTTTGTTAAGGAACTGTGTCCAACTTACCTGGTTTGTTAAGGACCCGTGTCCAACTTACCTGGTTTGTTAAGGAACGGTGTCCAACTTACCTGGTTTGTTAAAGACCCGTGTCCAACTTACCTGGTTTGTTAAGGACCCGTGTCCAACTTACCTGGTTTGTTAAGGAACGGTGTCCAACTTACCTGGTTTGTTAAGGAACGATGTCCAACTTACCTGGTTTGTTAAGGACCTGTGTCCAACTTACATGGTTTGTTAAGGACCTGTGTCCAACGTACCTGGTTTAATGTTTTCTGCAGGAACGGTGTCCCCATTCTATCAGCCATGTGTCGGTAGGATTGGTTGGACAAAAAGAATTTCCTTTCACTCGCCATGGCAACTTTGATGTCTTTTCTGCCTTCAATATCTCGCTGACTTCTGTTCACAACCCCAATATATCCTATAAATAGATTAATTAATTATGATATGACGAAAATATTAATTGATCCCGGTTTTGGTGGAGATAATACATAAAATAATACAATAATACATAATACAGATAAATGTCGGTTAATAGATAAGTTAATCTCAATTTACATTTTGCAGGGATATTAACTCGAGCAACTTACCTCTTCTAAGAGGGTATAATCGGTTCTCTAATATATCCCTCGCATCGGTTCCTTGGTCCATTAGATCAAGTTTAGTTACAACACCAATTGTTCTCAGACCTGTTAGAAAACAACCCATAGGGTTATAAACATACTTAGCGAGCTAACAGTATAGTACTCTAACTAACTAACTATGTACTAACAATAACGTATCCGCTTACAAACTATCAGCTTGTCAACAATCTCTAGGCCAGTTTCCTCAAGAAGCCGACCACATAACTAACCTTGAGGGTCGACTTCCTTGGCGAGCTTTAGGGCGTCTGAGTTAGCGAGATCAGAGTTAGCCGGCGTCACCGCCAAGATCAGACAGTTCGGTTTAGATATGTAAGTGATCACCATATCTCTGATCTGATCTTCTATATCTGCTGGTTGATCACCGACGGCGATCTTTGTTAGACCCGGAAGATCAATTAATGTGAGATTTAGAACTGAAAGTAAAAAATAGCATGTAACAACGATAACAACTAGTCCGGTATAATATATTTAATAGTAAACTAAACTAAAAACAAAACACTAAACAAAAAAACATAAATATTATGTAAATTTCGCAAACGCGGATACCAAGTAGAACTACTACTAGACTAGGATCGGCATGCTGCATTGCAGCTGCATTTTTAAGAATGCTGTGCCGGCTTGTCAACAAAATTGCACCGCCACAACTCCCTATCACCCATGACATTTGCTAGATCATCCGCATCTTTAAGGCCAGTGTCCTTTAAGATGCGTCTCAAGAAAGTCATGGGCTGTCCACCATGCTTATTCACTCGATGAGGCTGCCAAAGTACAAGATTTTGCACTGGCTGGTCCTCATGGCGAAAGCAATGTCCCGCAAAGCGGAGGCGATTTTGTTCTAGTGTCAAGCTTGGGGGAACCAATGAGACACCCGCAATGTTATATAGTGTCTGGTTGGAGATGTGTGCATTGTACTTGACACAATGAACCCGGCGTAGCATTCTTGTGAATGTGCCATCCAGAGATTTGGTGTCCTCAGCAGTTAGAGCCCAGCATGGACTCCCATAGAGGAGTACTGGAACTACTACTGCTCTAAATAATCGGACCTTAAGTTTCCAATTAATTCTCGGTGACTTACAAATCCTGGAAAGCCTATTCAAGGCTGCCCATGCCTTTCCCTTACGTATTCGAAGGTCCTCACCTGACTTCCGGATCCATGATCCCAGGTAACAGAAGTCGTCCACATGCTCAAGCATACCATCCTTTGAGCTTATGCTCATCCGATCAGAGACTTGCTGAGGACTTTCAAAGTTAACTGTCAGAATTTTGGTCTTTCTGGAGTTAATAAAAAGACCAACACTAGAAGCAGCATGTTCTAATGAGCTGAAGAGCCGTTGGGCTCCCTCTAATGACTCTGAGAGTACTCCTAAGTCATCAGCAAAGTCTAGATCAGTTAGGCACTTAGCAGGATTTCCTCGACCTCTGACGCCAGCAGGTGGAGTTATCATCACCCCATCACCATTATAATGATCTAAGGACATGCGTAGAACATAGTCAACCACAATAATGAACAAGAATGGTGCAAGTGTGTCTCCTTGGAGGACGCCCCATAACACTTCAAATGGTTCTGTGTCACCGTCAACAGTAGACACAAATGTTGTCGAAACATCGTATACTGATCTGATTGCTGCAATAATTTCATCAGGAATCCCATATAATGAAAGTATGGTGAACATACGTGAGCGAGAGACTGAATCAAAGGCCTTGAAGAAGTCAACAAAGATAACAGCCAGATGTCTGTCTTTCTTTTTTGATAATTCTTCAATTATCCTTCTAAGTGCCAAAATGGGCTCCATGGTCCCACGACCTTTACGGAACCCATTCTGATTTCCACGGAGCAGTCTCTCAATGGGATCCCTGATGCGATTTAATAGAATCCTATTGTATAGCTTTGCAGCAATCGAGATCAATGAGATTCCCCGAAAAGAACCATAGAGTGTTAGGTTGCCCTTCTTGGGAACTGGCACCAACTTATTTGTTTTCATTTCTTGTGGGACTCTTGTTGTTCGGTACATGTCTACTATGATGGGATAGATGAGCTTTAAACACTCAGCTATTTTAAAGACCTCAGGGGGAACACCATCTACTCCACTGGCACGATTGGTCTTAATGCTCTTTGCAGCAGCCTTCACTTCTGCAAATGAGATATCGCCAATGGGAATATCTGGGAGTACAGACTCAAACAATTTTACTTCTATAAAGTTATCAGGCAATACCCTGCCATTATGGCCATGTCCTTAATCAGAACCTCATCAGCCTGTCCAGTCTGCATTCGGTGCTCTTGAACACCCACTGCGCTAAGATAAAGCTTATCTGCCAAGGCAGTCAGCTCACCTTGTCGCATTGGGGATCCGAGTGTTAGGGTGTTTACTGAGCCGTTTACTTTAGCCGGCACAGCATTCTTAAAAATGCAGCTGCAATGCAGCATGCCGATCCTAGTAGTGTTTACTGAGGCTAGTCTAGTGACTTGCCTCAGATTCACCAATGGCTTTGTTGGTCGGGGTGGAACATAAGAGTAGCCTCCAACTCCAGAATCCCTCTCCCCATCACAATCTGGCCTCCCTGGTGACCCAGGGTTTGGGCCAGAAAGGTCATCAGGAAAGGAACTCAAAGAATTGTTGGCTGCTCTCTCTCCATTAGGGGGTGAGACAGGCAGCCGGTCAGGAGTTAACTGACGCCTGTGAGGCCGATTGTGTCCGGTAATTCCACTGGCCTCTAGTGGCCGGACCTCCAGATTACTAATGTAATCCATAGTGGGGGTTGGGGGGAGCTTTTTTGCCGAGTCAGCTCTCGGGGCAAATACCACACCCTGGTTTGCCATTCCACAGGGTGGGTGTCGCAATGGAGTCAGATATGAGGCCCATCACCCATATCTACTCTGGCGCACATGATCCACCATTGGCTGTTGCAGCTCATCTGCTGGGTAATGCCCTGTACCCTTGCTGCCAGGTGCAGGTCGCAGTGAAGTGCTCTCAGAGTGGACATGAGAACACTCTATTCCTGACCAGCCATTGGTAGATCACCATCTGCCTGGTCAGGCCATATACCCCTGCAGCCAAGTATATGGGACCTTAATCCAGGACCAAGGGGTCCTAGTTACAGGACCAGATTTGCCCTAGTAAGAGGGTCTATGCAGCTACAGGTGGCACCTCCTTTATGCTGCATGGAGGTGGCAAGTTTTCTTGATCAATGACCTAGAATACCTGACCTGACAAGTAGAACAGAACCAAGTAGATACGCGGATACCAAGTAGAACATTAACGTAGAGGTAATAAGGGAAAAATGTAAAGAGCAGTGAGCATAGCAAAAAATCGGTGAGCAATACCGACGGACTCAGGCTGACCAGTGACCCCAATGTTCAAGCCATAAGGTTGACTTAACATAATACAAAGCTGGGATGGCATAACGAAACGAAACGAAACACATTTAAAATTTGTTTCGTTTTCAAAAATTTCGTTTCGTTTTGTTCTCGTTTTTTACCAATTCGTTCAAATTTTCGTTTCATTTCGTTTCGGTTTTTTTCTATGGAATTTTCGTTTCAACATTTTAAATTAGTTTTTGTTTTGTTGTTGTTGTTGTTGTTGTTTTTTTAAGTAAAACGTTTGATTTAAAAAATCAAATAAAAATTTTACATATACCCCGCCCCGCCCCCCATCGTAACGCCTTTATATTGTAATATAATTTAGTACAATATATTATAAAATAGTACATTATAATTCTTTCAATATGTGTTGACTCTTTTTGGGTAGGTGTTGCAGCTTCTACTGTAGTCCGCAAGGATAATATCCTTATTATTATTTATAATTTATCAATTATTTATATATATTATTATATTTAAATATTATGAAACAAAACGAAAATTTAACGAAACGAGCGTTATTTTTTCGTTTCGCTATTGCCAATTATGCATTCTTTCATTTCGTTTCGTTTTGCCATCCCTGGTACAAAGTACAAGGCTGTGGACAGGCTGATCCTCTGGGTGAAATCAGTATACTATATAGGTCTACCTAACGCTAACAGTGAAATAAACATAATCTAAACCACTAACCGTGGGGAGAGAAGACTCTGAGATTGATCGGGACAGAGGATATTCCCTTATTAGAGCCGGTAAGTCGGTCTGTTTCTTCCTCAATTTCGCGTCGAATTTCCCCAAAATCTGTAAACTTCCGACCCCGAGCGTGAAGAAACTCCCCCCATTCTAAAAGCGAAAAAATATAATTATCCGACAGAAATATAAAAAAAGAGACAAATCCAAACGCACTTAAGTCATTCCTTTTAATACCAGCACCATCTAGTGTACGATATGAAACATAAACGCGGAGGGGAGGCGATATTAAAAGGCAGGAATATTTGTATCTCCTGCATATAAATATTCAGGTAAATATGACTCATTAGAAACTAGAGTTTCTGAGAATATTCGAATAACCAAATATTCGAATGATTTGTGAATTCGAATATAATCAACTAATCAACTACGTTTCCCCGCTGGACTTAAGTAAATAATAATAATATTTTATTCAGTAATTTAAACAGAACTTAGGATGATCCAACTCTATAGCAAATGGAGCGGAAACACAAAAATACAATCTAATACAATCTATGGACGTTACAAAAAAATTAATAAAAATAATATTTAATTAAATAATAAATAACTATAATATTAATATATATACTTAAAGTATCAATATATATATTCTAATATTTTTGAGACGGATCTTCGAATAGTAAAACTACCATTCTCAGAAACTCATTAGAAACAAAGACCGTCGGAAAAACGTATTTTAGCTCAATTATTGACTATAACCTAATTTGATTAGTTATTACTGACGAACTAATAGTACGCTAAGCCATTGTGAATACTCATAACGTAGTGAACGAATTAATTAGGACAGTAATTATGTTTGTTTACTTATTACTGAATGGCCAACTGTTACCCCCTGAAGCTGTGCCTACACCTACAGCCTACACTAATAACGCTACCATTCATTTCTCAAAGTACATCTAATGTACCACATCATTTATCGTATTGAGGCGGGGCATTTCTTACTAGAAAGATCCAAACCATACATAATAATTACGCGAATGGAGCCTTAAAACTAAACGAAAATAATGACAATTAGATACTGGGGAAAAAATAGTCAACCCATCTATCTACATTTAGTAGAGGATAATCCGCGTGTTATATATTTATACATGTAATATTTTGCTCATTATGCTTGCTTGAAAGCGGACTCAAAATGTCCTTCAGCCAATGGATGAAGACCAGTCTACCGATTCTATATACCAGAACATAATAAAAGTCCACAAGGAATCAGCCAAGAGGCATATTCCACAGAAACGCAAACGAAAACAGTACGTGCCTTGGCAAGACTCTGAGGGTAGTTGTAAGAGATAAGATCCTTAGATGTCTACAAAGTGAAAACCGAACAATCAACAATCTAAAACATCAACAAGGTTGATAAAGCTAAGGAAGATCTTAAATTGGTATACAACGTCAGCCAGGGGAAGTACATAGAGGACGAAATTGAAGAAATTACAACAGCTCACATACAGCAACAATCAAGACTTACCTGGAAAACCGTAAATTCCCTTATCTGATCGGAAAAGTTGTGCTAAAAGCTGATAGTCCTGAAGAACGTGTTGGGTCAGCCTTTCAAGGAAAATATATGACAAGACGCTATCTATAGGAACAGGGGACTTCACACCTGCCGAACTCCTACCAAGCATTAAAAGCATGACCAATCATAAAGCGAGTGGATTAGATGAAACCCCTTGACCATTATTGGATGTTTCCAACCGGATGCTTAAAGGGGAAAAGCCACCGCCAATTTGGAATAAAAGTCAACTAAAGCCTCTCCCCAAGAAAGGAGACCTCGGCATACCAACAAACTATCGTGGGATATGTCTGCTTCTGGTAGCTGCCAAAATATACAATAAAATGATTCTATATAGGATTAGGCCTCACATAGAGAAACTGCTGCGTAAGAGCCAAAACGGATTTCGACCAAGTAGATCAACAATAGCTCAGACACTTGCGATACAGAAACTGATTGAGGGAATTGTCAAAGAATCTCCAATAGGCATGACATGACATTTGCGGACTTCAAGATAGCATTCGACTCCATAGAGATAAAATGCTGGAAATCCTAAGAGCTTATGTAATACCAGAAGTAATTGTCGCTGGCATTGGATTGTTATATTGTGACACAGAAGCTCAGGTACTCTCCCCAGATGGAGAAACTGAATTCTTCTCAATCCTGGCTGGCATACTGCAAGGTGACATATTGGCTCCATTACTATTCGTAATTGTCTTGGATTAGGGGCCTACGAAATGAGGGCGGACGGCCACAAAGGGTGAAGATCTGGGATTCACACTACAAGAACCCATGAGTAGCTGATATCGATATCCGGCAACTACAGTCACTAACACCGACTTTGTGGAGGACATCGCCCTGCTCTCTAAAAAACGCTAGCAGATGCACAGCTTCTTGCATATAAATGCTACCAAGACCGAATTCATGACTTTTAATGTTGATGGAAATGTTGAATGTTGAAATCGATAATAATCAACTAAGGAAGGTTGACGAAGGAAAGTGTTCCTTTTATACAGACCTTGACACTAACGAAATCACTTGAACACCGAATTGATGGTTGCTACACAATACTACTAAGGGCAGCCCTAAACATCAGCTGGAGACAAGCTATATACCACCTGTATCAACCACCCTCAGTAAATGCAGATTAAGATTCAGTGGGCACTGCTGGGCTCGCACCAGATCTACTTTTCCGGCAACCAACATAAGGAAAGCGTAGCCGTGGACGACCGGCTACAACATATATATACCAACTTGAAAGGGATACTAAACTTGAGAGAAACTAAATTGCGACAACTATATTGAGAATTGGGAAGGATCTCATTTCCACAGTCCGTGTTCGCTCGACCTAGTAGTAGTAAGCCGTGATTATGATTAGAGTCACAATGATGTTATCTAAATCTAAACTGGTACTTGGTAGCGCGAAGATAATAATCAGTTAAAAATCATCCCTTTTTTAATTATTTCATGATATACGGACAAAACGTGAATTTTGGATGGTTTATGTAAAAGAGGATGTATAAGCCTATAATAAAGAAAACAATGATAAATAATAATAATAGTCAAATTTTCGAATTAACAAAAATAAAAGGCCCATGGAGGACTGTGCCCTTAACACTGAAATAAATGTGCAGATGAAAAAAGATATGCATCCGCATTCGATTATTCATTTAATGAAGGATTAATTCATTATTTTAATTATATGATTGTGATGTGATACATAGCCGAAAAGCAACTTTATTTCCATAATCAAGTAATTAAATTACTGTGTGTTTTACAGGATTTAACCACAAATGATTTAATAAATGGACCGTTGCAAAGTTACTCAGGTAGTTGCCAACACAAATTCCGGCTTATCTGAGATGGGTTGTAGGCACTCGCCCGTGAAGACTGCCACAAAACTTTTTACCCGTAGTGCCACAAATAATGTAACAATATTGATTTTGAGAATCCCCATCCCATATGTGAATGCAGTTAGCTGTTAATGAAGGGGGGGGGGGGGGGGGGGGGGGGTATCCGGTATGACTCACGGATTAATAGGAATATATAAGTAAGAAAATAGGAGGAAGGAAATACGATTAATAGAAAGAAAATAGGAATCTCTGCTCTAATTGCGCTTCTTAAATCATACTATGCGGGTAAGACAATTAATTAAGGAACATGCAATGTCAATTAGCCTTACTAGTATTATTATTATATTAATGTCTCATAAGACATAGCAAAAATAATATGATTGAATTGATATAATTTGATATTTGTAGGTAGGGGCGTTCGGCAGAAATAAGAGTTGTTGTATCCATCTCGAAGGCAAACATCCTCCCAGCAACCAC
Source organism: Nemertoderma westbladi (assembly GCA_032718475.1). NCBI lineage: Eukaryota > Metazoa > Xenacoelomorpha > Nemertodermatida > Nemertodermatidae > Nemertoderma > Nemertoderma westbladi. Next base: position 655 of record JAUCBJ010002989.1, on the reverse strand, counting down.
GTTAGCTGTACTGCTACAACGCTGCTGCATTAATGATTCCGTACGGGTTCGGGCCATCAGGCCAACTAACTGAAAGCAACAGCGAATAGGGAATAGAACATCGGCAGCACGGCACGGGCGATTGTTAATAGGTGATGCGGATTAAATTGGTCATGATAAAAAATGTCAGGGAGTTTCCATATATATATATATATATACATAAGGACATAAATTAACTTTATTTACGCACCGCAAATGAATATATACTTTACCCGACAAGAGGCATTATAGTGTATATTACTTGCAGCCTCCCCTCATCCGGTGACTAAATGGATAAAAACAATAATAGGGTGGTAATAAAGCACCGGCAGTCACTGCCTTAATGATAATATTAATTAATTAATAAGGACACGTTTCACCAATCTATTACTTAACGTGCGCTGGTATTACTGAATAATATGGAATATCGTACAAATTATACACGGGGGATGCATGCATCTCAACCAATAATGTAATAATAGCAGGTGTGTGGATCTGGGTCAATTACATGCTCTACCATAATGAGGTCCGTGACTCAAAATCAATACAAAACTAACTATATGCAAGGCCTAATAATAATACAATGTTACGTAATTGTGAATAGCATGTATAAAATGAATCAAGCAAACAGTCGACC
>JAUCBJ010002987.1:0-43266 GCA_032718475.1 Nemertoderma westbladi | reverse complement strand
TAACACTGCATCGGTTAAGACACAGACACGCTGTGGGGCCGTAGGACCTTGTATCGGTGCCGTTGCGGAGAGGACCATTAGCGGAGGCCGCTGGGGTGCGTTAGTCCTAATTCGCGGAATCTTGCTAAGTTTGTGGATATGTTTGGCTCGGAGGATGCTCTCAGTTGCCGGGTGATCCTAATGCATGCTTCCTCGATGTGGGTAGTGATATATTGGGGAGTATCGAGGCGACGGATATTGTCCACGATCTGTTGCCTCCTTTTGGTGAAATGCTGCACCTGGGCGTGAGCGGACCTCACAGCAAGGGTTAATGCGCGCAATTTGAAATCTCGGCGAATTTTGTCGAATCCTGTGTGCCTAATGTTGATCTTAATGGATCTGTCGATGAAACGCGGTATCTTACCTTGATGGCGGCAGTTGAGAAGGAACTGTGAGTGCATACGGAAGCGAGCTGTCTTTTCGGTGTTTAAACAAAGTCCAAACAGGGCGTAGCGCTGGTCCGGCGTAAGCGGTATACGTTTGAGGAAGGTGTGTGCCCATGTCACTGATGTAATCATATTGAAAATTATAGAGACCAAAAGTGCACCACTTAGGTTGCCTTTCATAAACGATACAGTAGAACAGAAAATACGCAACATTATAAAGCACTCTATTTTCGCCCCTAGCACCAGAGTTGTGGGTGTAGCTGGCCCCAAAATTAAAGACCTACTCATTCGCTCTGCACTAACATCTCCCCGTTGCCCCGCCCCCCCACACGCCCCATGTCCTGCATGCACTAGCGGGATTACGAACTGCTTAACTAAAAATGTGGTGTACCATCTCACCTGTAAACTTTGCCCTGGGGTTTATATAGGAGAAACTGTGGGACCAGTTCGCGACCGCCTCAGAACACATCGCAACGCTGTGCGGAGGAATGACCCTGACGAAACCGCTTTCGCAACCCACTTCCTTACCTTGCACCCCGCACAACACAACATACCCGTCCCATTCTCCGCTCGGCTCCTTAGGCGCTGCAGGGACTGGGCGGATAGGAAACTGTCAGAGAAGATGTACATTAGGGAGATGTGTCCCAGCATAAATATACAGTACGGAGACCCATGGGAGCACCTCTGCTGGTAACCCATCTACACCCCCCCCCCCCCCCCCCCCCCCCGCATTCCGTCCTGCGGTTTCCTTTTGCGAAATGCTTTTTACAATATTTACACCTTTTTACATTTTTACATATTTTTCGACTTTTTTGCATATTTTTTCGGCATATCACAAATTTCACGATTGAATTACATTTAGAATGTGTGCTTAATTTGGTCTTACGGTTTTGTTGGTGCTTAACATCTAAATTTATAGTTAGGTAGCCCGACCGGTTTTAGTTTTATTGGTGCTTTGAAAAAATCTATATAGTAGTAGTGGTTATTAAATTTCATACAGTAGTTTCACTAGATTGCATTTATTACCGGTTTGTTGTTAGTACTGCAGTAGTCTGTCAGTCCGTCGGTTCGGTGTTTAAATAAATAAACCTGACTTTAGACGTTGAATAAAGGCCTGTTGGCCGTAATATACGTCAATTAACTTTGTTTTGGTCACTTTTGGTCTCTATAATTTTCAATATGATTACATCAGTGACATGGGCACACACCTTCCTCAAACGTATAATTAAATTCTGGTTAAAGTGGAGGGAATAATCTATTTCAAAAAGTTTGACTGTTCAGCTTTAACGGCTATTGTAAACCTATTTGTAATGTTATCATACTACTACTACTACGATCGGCATGCTGCATTGCAGCTGCATTTTTAAGAATGCTGTGCCTGCTTGTCAACAAAATTGCACCGCCACAACTCCTTATCACCCATGACATTTGCTAGATCATCCGCATCTTTAAGGCCAGTGTCCTTTAAGATGCGTCTCAAGAAAGTCATGGGCTGTCCACCATGCTTATTCACTCCATGAGGCTGCCAAAGTACAAGATTATGCACTGGCTGGTCCTCACGGCGAAAGCAATGTCCTGCAAAGCGGAGGCGGCTTTGTTCTAGTGTCAAGCTTGGGGGAACCAATGAGACACCTCCAATGTTATATAGTGTCTGGTTGGAGATGTGTGCATTGTACTTGACACAATGAACCCGGCGTAGCATTCTTGTGAATGTGCCATCCAGAGATTTGGTGTCCTCAGCAGTTAGAGCCCAGCATGGACTCCCGTAGAGGAGTACTGGAACTACTGCTGCTCTAAATAATCGGACCTTAAGTTTCCGATTAATTCTCGGTGACTTCCAAATCCTGGAAAGCCTATTCAAGGCTGCCCATGCCTTTCCCTTACGTATTCGAAGGTCCTCACCTGACTTCCGGATCCATGATCCCAGGTAACAGAAGTCGTCCACATGCTCAAGCATACCATCCTTTGAGCTTATGCTCATTCGATCAGGCTGAGGACTTTCAAAGTTAACTGTCAGAATTTTGGTCTTTCTGGAGTTAATAAAAAGACCAACACTAGAAGCAGCATGTTCTAATGAGCTGAGGAGCCGTTGGGCTCCCTCTAATGATTCTGAGAGTACTCCTAAGTCATCAGCAAAGTCTAGATCAGTTAGGTACTTGGCACGATTTCCTCGACTTCTGGAGCCAGTAGGTGGAGTTATCATCACCCCACCATCATCATTATGATGATCTAAGGACATGCGTAGAACATAGTCAACCACAATAATGAACAAGAATGGTGCAAGTGTGTCTCCTTTGAGGACGCCCCATAACACTTCAAATGGTTCTGTGTCACCGTCAACAGTAGACACAAATGTTGTCGAACCATCGTATACTGATCTGATTGCTGCAATAATTTCATCAGGAATCCCATATAATGAAAGTATGCTGAACATACGTGATCGAGAGACCGAATCAAAGGCCTTGAAGAAGTCAACAAAGTCAACAATGTTATCATATAGTGGTAGGAGCAGGTGTGGGATAGGAACTGTATCTTAATGTTCATTCATCTATAGGTGAGGTGAGGTGTACCCTGCAGCAAGTTAGTGTTATGCACCATGATGATGATAATGTTTGAAAATGATAGTCAGATTATATGAGAAACATAATGATACATATAATATAGGTGTGAGAATTCATGAAATATGGTATTTGTGGGTACGTTATATGGGTATAAAGTCAGGTGTGAGATTTGTGGTTACTACGTTTGGGAATTGTGCAATAAAATTGAATGCAGCTATTAATATTATTTATTTAATACTAAGTACTAAATGTAATCAATAAACTACTGTATGCTCTATAACAATATAGTGAAATTTATCCATTATTGATAGTAACAATGTGTTGGCAAGCTGTATTTTTCGAGGTGTTTGTTATTATACATTTATTATAGGAAGGGATCTAGGGGTCTTAAACTCGAATGATAAGTTTATTTTACCGAAAATAACTTATCTTTTATTGGCGCAATTGTGGGACTGGGATCGCATGTGATGGGATTAGTCCCACAATTGCGCCAATAAAAGATAAGTTATTTTCGGTAAAATAAACTTATTTATCCATTGGCTCACTGATTTTGATAAAATTTATTGGACGAGTACAGCCTTTCCAAATGCTACCATAACTTCATCTTTTAGCTTTTAAGCAACCATGACTTCATCTATGACAGTTTTTATAGTCATGATCATTTACATTACATTATTGTATTGTTCAATGGTGTAAAAGTGAAGTGATGGGATAGCGGTTGGCCACTCTCTCCCAGCTGTTACATGCAAGGCAGGCAGGGCGCCACACTTACACCCCAAGGTCCAATACTCTCACTATCAAACTATTTTCGTAACTGCCCCAGTATATTCTAGGTTCCATTACAGCTGGATGGGCAGAAGCCATTTCCTTAGAGTTAGCAGCTTAACGAAAACTGGGCTGTTTCTTTCCTGCAGCCCAAGCGAACGACCTGCCGTTTGGAAGACTGCTCTAACTTCCTAGACAACCTGAACGTTCAATGCTGACTAAGTTAAAGTTATGGCAAAGAAAAAAACATCCAAAATTTACACCTACCTTGTTCTTCAAACATCTCAATATTTTATTGTAATTGTATTCCGCTCCCATATTCACTGGAAGAGGACTATAGAAATCCTCAGTGACAATATCTCGTGTTGTTGGGATGCGAAGGAAAGGGATTATATATAACATCAGGCAGCGCATCAGAGGATTCGTCTCTAAGTATGGGTTGGATCTCTTCTTCATTCTATCGTATATCGCCATTGCCATAAATCGTCACTTTCAAAAGCAGACTAAAGAAACCTTGTACATTGGTCTTCAATAATGTTTATACGTCACATACATTATACAATAGGTTCCGGATTTTAACATTCATAATCATGTGTAGTATAGTACGGGTGCAGTATAGCATTGAAAACTCACCGGATTTATTGAACTACACAAATATAAATATAATGTTTGTAATTATTGGATATTAGTTGCCGTCAATAAGTATGCTATTGAGTGCCAAAATGGGAAGGATAAATTCAAACCTCGGATTGGTATCGGAGAATTCAAAGATTAGTTTTAAACAACGCACAGAGCCCTGGATGACCTCGGGTATTCTTAGTAATATCAGAGAAAGAGATAACTATTTGTATAAATTTGGGAAATACCATGTTTTAGCTGATTATAACAATTACTGCAAATATAGAAACCTTGTCCAACGGGAAATAAAAAAAGCTAAATCTGAATATTTGTACAACAAAATAAGTGAGAATAAAGATAATCCTAAAAGTCTATGGTCTACCCTAAAATCTTTAGGTTATAAAAACCTTAAATCTAAATCGAATATTGTTCTGCAAGATAACGGTGAGCTGATTCATGATCATACTCTACTTAGTAATTTATTTAATAATTATTTTACTAATGTTGCCTCTAATTTAGTTAAGAAGTTACCGTTATCAAGTAATAAATATAGTATAGGGTCCGAAACTCTAAATAATTTTTATTTAGAAAAGTTACAAAATTCAGAAAAGTTATTTTTAAAACCCGTTTCTGAGGATTTCGTTTTTCAAAATCTACTTAGCCTATCAGCCTCAAAAAGTACCGGTCTAGACCTAATACCTGCCCGTTTTCTTAAGGATGGTGCTGAAGTACGTAAAGTGCCTATTACTTTTATTATTAATTACTCTATAGTAGATAATGTAGTACCAGACGAACTGAAATTAGCTAAGGTTGTTCCTCTGTATAAAAAGAATAGTAAAGTAGAACCCTGTAATTACAGACCTGTTAGTATCTTAAGTATTGTATCTAAAATTCTAGAACGTCCTGTTTTTCTACAACTGGAAGCACATCTTAGTAGGCTAAATCTGATCTATGAACTTCAGTCTGGTTATCGTAAATCATATTATACAGACACCTGCCTTATTAACTTAACTGATACAATTAGATGTAATAACGCAAAGGGTTTATATACTGGTATGGTAATGTTGGACCTACAAAAGGCTTTCGATACTGTAGATCACGAAATTCTGCTTGGTAAGTTAGGCCTAATGGGTGTAGGTTCTATAGACTGGTTCAAGTCCTACCTGTCAGACAGGTCAAACTGTAGTCATTAGCAAATCGCAGTCTACTGTACAAGAGATTGCCTGTGGTGTACCGCAAGGTAGTATATTAGGTCCTCTGCTTTTTGTATGCTATGTAAATGATATGATAAGTAGTATAGATCCCGATTTTAAACTGATTTTATATGCCGACGACAGTGCTCTTATTTTATCTCATAAAGATCCTATCCATATTTCCCAAAAGTTAAGTGCAGTTCTAGAATCCTGTAATGAGTGGTTGGTTGATAATAAGCTATCCATTCACTACGGTAAGACTGAAAGTATTTTGTTTGGTTCCAGAAAAAAAAAGTTAAAGAAGGTAACTAAGTTCGAAGTCACTAGTAATGGACATAAGATTGAAAATAAAAAGGAAGTTAAATATTTAGGCGCCACATTAGATAACTGTTTATCAGGAGAAAGCACGGTGAAAAACATTTTCTCGAAAGTTAACAGTAGGCTTAGGTTTCTATACAGAAATAAAAATAGTTTAAACACTGACTCCCTCAAGTTACTTTGCTCTCCTTTAATACAGTATCACATGGACTATGCATGCTCTTCTTGGTATGAAGGCTTAACCAAACAGCTTAAATGTAAATTACAAGTAGCTCAGAATAAAGTAGTACAATTTATTAAAAACTACAAACCTAGGCACCATCTAACTCCAGATGACTTTTCTGAATCTGGACTACTTAACAGTTAACAGTAGAGTTAAGCAGCTACGCCTTAACCATGTGCATAAAGTGTATAATGGTAAAAGTCCCAATTACCTAAAACAAAAATTCAACAGAGTACGCGATACACACTCTTACAGTACCAGAGCTAGTGCTTCAAACTTCTACCTCCCGAATTGTAAATCCTTTGAATCTGATACTTTCTTTTTTAACGGCATTAAAAATTGGAACGCTCTGCCTAATGAAATTAAAAACCTAAATAATCAACATTCTTTTAAATCTGCAGTTAAATCTCACCTCCGTGTGCAATGTAAAAATAGGTACAATAGTCCTACAGTAAGTTATTAGTTTATTAATTATTTACTATTTATACTGTAATTACGTTTTATAATAAATTGTTCTGTACATTACATCTTTATCGTTGAGTAGGACATTGTCACGCTCTCGATAAAGTTGTACATGTACATAGTGTAATTACGTTTTATATTGGGTTTAGGTTAGCGTAGTGTAATATTGTATTTGTAACCAAGTAACATAAATGACCCCCTTGGAAATAAGCTGCAAAGCTTTAGGGGTAATCCTATATGTTATGTTGGACAATACCATTATACCGGTACATTGTTTGGTGTATTTGTTATTGTTTTTACATAATGTATAAATAAATATATCTATCTATAAAACCTATTGTATAGCGGGCCACCACAAGTTATTATGCAGTGATGGGGTTTCATCTAAAGCGACTTTTTAGCTCACTTTCGGACTGAATTGAGTCAACATTTACTATTTTTCAGCAGTTCTATGCAATATTGTTTTTGGTTTATTGTTATTAGTAACATAAAATAAACAAAAGGACTGCGTTCATTTGTAAATATAGCATAAGCATATAGTAAGTGGCTGCATTTGTGGTTTTATAGTAAGTGGCTGTATTTGTGGTTTTATAGTAAGTGGCTGCATTTGTGGTTTTATAGTAAGTGGCTGTATTTGTGGTTTTAATGTAAGTGGCTGCATTTGTAGTTTTATAGTAAGTGGCTGCATTTGTGGTTTTATAGTAAGTGGCTGCATTTGTGGTTTTATAGTAAGTGGCTGCATTTGTGGTTTTATAGTAAGTGGCTGTATTTGTGGTTTTATAGTAAGTGGCTGCATTTGTGGTTTTATAGTAAGTGGTTGTATTTGTGGTTTTATAGTAAGTGGATGCATTTGTCGTTTTATAGTAAGTGGCTGCATTTGTGGTTTTATAGTAAGTGGCTGTATTTCTGGTTTTATAGTAAGTGGCTGTATTTGTGGTTTTATAGTAAGTGGCTGTATTTGTTGTTTTATAGTAAGTGGCTACATTTGTGGTTTTATAGTAAGTGGCTGTATTTGGGGTTTTATATTAAGTGGCTGTATTTGTGGTTTTATAGTAAGTGGCTGCATTTGTGGTTTTATAGTAAGTGGCTGCATTTGTGGTTTTATAGTAAGTGGCTGCGTTTGTGGTTTTATAGTAAGTGGCTGTATTTGTGGTTTTATAGTAAGTGGCTGTATTTGTGGTTTTATAGTAAGTGGCTGTATTTGTGGTTTTATAGTAAGTGGCTGTATTTATGGTTTTATAGTAAGTGGCTGCATTTGTGGTTTTATAGTAATTGGCTGTATTTGTGGTTTTATTGTAAGAAGTGGCTGTATTTGTGGTTTTATAGTAAGTGGCCGCATTTGTGGTTTTATAATAAGTGGCTGTATTTGTGGTTTTATAGTAAGTGGCTGCATTTGTGGTTTTATAGTAAGTGGCTGTATTTGTGGTTTTATAGTAAGTGGCTGTATTTGTGGTTTTATAGTATGTGGCTGTATTTGTGGTTTTATAGCAAGTGGCTGCATTTGTGGTTTTATAGTAAGTGGCTGTATTTGTGGTTTTATAGTAAGTGGCTGCATTTGTAGTTTTATAGTAAGTGGCTATATTTGTGGTTTTATAGTAAGTGGCTGTATTTGTGGTTTTATAGTAAGTGGCTGTATTTGTGGTTTTATAGTAAGTGGCTGCATTTGTGGTTTTATAGTAAGTGGCTGCATTTTTGGTTTTATAGTAAGTGGCTGTATTTGTGGTTTTATAGTAAGTGGCTGCATTTGTGGTTTTATAGTAAGTGGCTGCATTTGTAGTTTTATAGTAACTGGCTGTATTTGTGGTTTTATAGTAAGTGGCTGTATTTGTGGTTTTATAGTAAGTGGCTGTATTTGTGGTTTAATAGTAAGTGGCTGTATTTGTGGTTTTATAGTAAGTGGCTGCATTTGTGGTTTTATAGTAAGTGGCTGCATTTGTGGTTATATAGTAAGTGGCTGTATTTGTGGTTTTATAGTAAGTGGCTGCATTTGTGGTTTTATAGTAAGTGGCTGCATTTGTGATTTTATAGTAAGTGGCTGCATTTTTGGTTTTATGGTAAGTGGCTGCATTTTTGGTTTTATAGTAAGTGGCTGTATTTGTGGTTTTATAGTAAGTGGCTGCATTTGTGGTTTTATAGTAAGTGGCTGCATTTGTAGTTTTATAGTAACTGGCTGTATTTGTGGTTTTATAGTAAGTGGCTGTATTTGTGGTTTTATAGTAAGTGGCTGTATTTGTGGTTTAATAGTAAGTGGCTGTATTTGTGGTTTTATAGTAAGTGGCTGCATTTGTGGTTTTATAGTAAGTGGCTGCATTTGTGGTTATATAGTAAGTGGCTGTATTTGTGGTTTTATAGTAAGTGGCTGCATTTGTGGTTTTATAGTAAGTGGCTGCATTTGTGATTTTATAGTAAGTGGCTGCATTTTTAGTTTTATGGTAAGTGGCTGCATTTAATTCGAATATACCCCCCTCTAAGTTGAACCGCTGATGACATGCCTGATCCACCCAATTAGGTCGTTAAAGTATAAACTACTGATGCTGAAGGTAAAATATCTCGCATCCCTGATTTAAACAACAACATAACTCAAGATTGAAATGTTAGCTCTTTATCAATTTGCTATGGCATTTGCACTCCTTTCAAAATTACTTGACTAAATAATAATTCCCTGTGTTCAATATAAATTGTCTAAAAACCCTAATATTTCTTAATGAAGTTAAACTGCCGCAACTAACAAACACTCAAATCACTTTAAGGTACCGCATAGTTTTTAATACTAGCTAGCTAGCTTATGCATCACAAAATCAATGGCGCAAAATGACCGCAAACACGTGTTTAGTGGGTTTAAACATTAAGGGAAAGTAGCAGGTTACAGTGGCTCTGGCAATGTTTTCTAATCAAAATAATAAACGGGACTTTAATAGTAATAATAATAATAATAATATTTATTTTTAACGCGCCCTATCAGTTAGTAAAAGTTGATCAGGGCGCAATGATAAAAACAAACTATAGTATCTTAAAAATATATATATAGTTAGTACAGTAAAAATAAGTGTAAAAACAACTTTATTTCACTTACTGTCAATTTATGGTGAAGATCAATATTTTCACTTGCAGTCAATGTGCACCACTATCTGGCTTCATAATATTATATAATAAAAATAATGTTCGGCAGTTCTGTAGGCCCTACTCTGAATTCTTGTGTGTCACATGAACGAAGCCCCGCCTTAAACAGTCTTGCCAAGATCTGACAGGAATCCTCAATTGCTAACAAGATTTAACAAAAGACTCAAATCACACCAAGACAAGCCAAGCCAATGTCTCTCAATAACCTCCAAGACCCACAAAGTCTTGGTGACTCTTGGCCACTCCAGACAAATCCCACCAATAATTACCAAGAAATCAATGCATTCAAACCGCAACTATTGGAGACTCTTGGGAAGAGTTGGCCAATAATTGTGCCACGTTGGTAAAATGATATGGAATTTGTAAAAAGTACTGTAATACAATCCAAAAAATTGTAACAAAAATTGTACAGAAAATACAGTATTTTAGTCGTTTCTGGTGCTAAAATACTCTGAAAAAGTTCAATAGAAAACTAGTCTAAATTAATTAATTAATTTTTTAGTCTAAAAATGGTGTTCACGCTATTGGAACAGTACAAATTTTTAAATGTAAATTGTACAAACTTGTAAATCTCAGACAGTACATGCTACGTTACCTGTACCGAACCGCGTACGGTACCGGTGTCATTCATTCTGCAGTTACCTACACATGTAGGCCTAATGGCCTACAGGTAGTCGTACAGCATTTAGACTGCAGACAGTACAAGCTATCCATAGGTCGTTCCTGGCACCGTACAGTACGGTACTGGTCCCGGTTCTTCGGTATAATATGTGATTTTTAATTAAAAAAACTTCGAAACTTGAAAATAAAACGACAATTTTATTCGATTTAGATAAAGTAACCTGTATTTCGCTTTCAGGCTCACGTTGCATATTTCACTCACTCACTTAGTCTCGTATGTGGAAATATTCCCACTCAGTTGACAGGGAGTGGAGTGGTACTTTATTTGAATCGAATATTGAGTTGATATTTAATTCATTATAATTGGTCATATTGGAAAATAAATTGGAATTGAATTAATTGAATTGACAAAGTAAAATACCAACCAAAATATTGATAATAAACTATGTCTAAATGTTTTAATTTTAAATAAACATATTCTTAGAGAAGTAGGCTGTGTGTGTATGGATTGTAGAACGTAGAATAATTGTTTAATCGACTATGATCACATATGATATCGTACACATGTGGGTCCTCCTAAAATATCCATCAATCAAACGGAACTGTATTGTTGACACCAGATGATTTACAGCCAGAAGTTTTTCAGTGAGTGTATCAAACTTCCGGTTATCATCAGCCGGGTTTTATGTGTGAGGCTATGACCACTGGGCTTACCAGGATGGATGAATCATTTATTCGCTATAGAGTTGGCTATCATATTATTTTGGCCCCTTTTTTAATCACTAAGGAAAGTACCAAGTTATTCCCATTATTAATAAAGTACCATACACGGTTGACCACCAGATTTCCCCGACACCATACCGCCTAAAATGATATCACAGTTCTATGATGGCAGTGGCCAGTCAGTCTCATATGTTGTACCTTCAGGGTAGAGGTGCATTGGCAATTCTCTTGTCACTGCCGCGATTGAACATTTGGAAGCGGAGTCAATTCCCTGCATTACCCACCTCAAAAATGGGACCAGTGGCATTTTACCAATATAGTTGGCGATGCGAGATTACCAATAATAATCTCGCCTCATAACCAACTCGGGGGGGGGGGGGGCGACACACGCCCTAAGCCACAGAGAGAGGTGAGAGGTCAAACCACCTCAGAGGGAGAACCCAGCTAGTCGAGGCTAGCAGCAGGGGGTAACACCTACAGGGAGTGCCAAAGTGACAATTAGTATATAAGCCAATAGCGGGCAGGGAAGCACGTGGGGAAAGATAGAAGGGCATCCATTGGGTAGCAAAGGCCAGAGTAGTGTAGAGGTGAAATCAATATGTATGTGTATCAATCATATAGTTACTCTGATTACTGATTTACTGGTCAGTTCAATAATCACACAGTTGCGGACCGGCAATAGTTTTGACCGTCATTTCATATACTGCCGTCATTATTCTGTGTTGCAATTTGTATTATTATTTGTCATACATACTGTGCTATTATCACTGGAAACATTAACACTGAGAAACACAAACTTTGTTATTTTCCCGAACGGCCTTCGGCCAAAGATATTCGTTCAGCAGCCCAGCAGCGAAGTGACGCGTACAACCTTATCCGGTCGGGATCATAGAACTCAATCCAGTCACAACATTAATTAATTAACCTTTGAGAGATTATCTTACCCTTTATAGTTTACTCAATGCTGACTGACCAGACCATGCTTTTCACTTTAGTATCAGGAGTTATTCATCAACATCTTGGATTCAAGATCCTAGGTAGCAGAAATTTACATGACCACCAGGCAAGGACTCTATTACAGGACTACACAGTATCGGCATGCTGCATTGCAGCTGCATTTTTAAGAATGCTGTGCCGGCTTGTCAACAAAATTGCACCGCCACTACTCCCTATCACCCATGACATTTGCTAGATCATCCGCATCTTTAAGGCCAGTGTCCTTTAAGATGCGTCTCAAGAAAGTCATGGGCTGTCCACCATGCTTATTCATTCCATGAGGCTGCCAAAGTACAAGATTATGCACTGGCTGGTCCTCACGGCGAAAGCAATGTCCTGCAAAGCGGAGGCGATTTTGTTCTAGTGTCAAGCTTGGGGGAACCAATGAGACACCTACAATGTTATATAGTGTCTGGTTGGAGATGTGTGCATTGTACTTGACACAATGAACCCGGCGTAGCATTCTTGTGAATGTGCCATCCAGAGATTTGGTGTCCTCAGCAGTTAGAGCCCAGCATGGACTCCCGTAGAGGAGTACTGGAACTACTGCTGCTCTAAATAATCGGACCTTAAGTTTCCGATTAATTCTCGGTGACTTCCAAATCCTGGAAAGCCTATTCAAGGCTGCCCATGCCTTTCCCTTACGTATTCGAAGGTCCTCACCTGACTTCCGGATCCATGATCCCAGGTAACAGAAGTCGTCCACATGCTCAAGCATACCATCCTTTGAGCTTATGCTCATCCGATCAGAGACTTGCTGAGGACTTTCAAAGTTAACTGTCAGAATTTTGGTCTTTCTGGAGTTAATAAAAAGACCAACACTAGAAGCAGCACGTTCTAATGAGCTGAGCAGCCGTTGGGCTCCCTCTAATGATTCTGAGAGTACTCCTAAGTCATCAGCAAAGTCTAGATCAGTTAGGTACTTGGCAGGATTTCCTCGACTTCTGGAGCCAGTAGGTGGAGTTATCATCACCCCATCATCATTATAATGATCTAAGGACATGCGTAGAACATAGTCAACCACAATAATGAACAAGAATGGTGCAAGTGTGTCTCCTTGGAGGACGCCCCATAACACTTCAAATGGTTCAGTGTCACCGTCACCAGTAGACACAAATGTTGTCGAACCATCGTATACTGATCTGATTGCTGCAATAATTTCATCAGGAATCCCATATAATGAAAGTATGCTGAACATACGTGAGCGAGAGACTGAATCAAAGGCCTTGAAGAAGTCAACAAAGATAACAGCCAGATGCCTGTCTTTCTTTTTTGATAACTCTTCAATTATCCTTCTAAGTGCCAAAATGGGCTCCATGGTCCCACGACCTTTACGGAACCAATTCTGATTTCCACGGAGCAGTCTCTCAATGGGATCCCTGATGCGATTTAATAGAATCCTATTGTATAGCTTTGCAGCAATCGAGATCAATGAGATTCCCCGAAAAGAACCATAGAGTGTTAGGTTGCCCTTCTTGGGAACTGGCACCAACTTATTTGTTTTCATTTCTTGTGGGACTCTTGTTGTTCGGTACATGTCTACTATGATGGGATAGATGAGCTTTAAACACTCAGGTATTTTAAAGACCTCAGGGGGAACACCATCTACTCCACTGGCACGATTGGTTTTAATGCTCTTTGCAGCAGCCTTCACTTCTGCAAAGGAGATATCGCCAATGGGAATTGAATATCTGGGAGTACAGACTCAGACACTATTACTTCTATAAAGTTATCAGGCAATACCCTGTCATTATTGAGGAGCTTTTCAAAGTGGGCTTTCCAACCATTGAGGCGATCGGCTGGTGATTCAGCCTTAACCTTGGTGGTTGGTTGGCTTTTCCGCCCAGTAAGCAGATTGATCGATTTCCATGCCTGGGATGATTGCCTGCTGTCGTCAGCATCATTGATGGCATCAACCTGTTGGTTTATTAGCTCCTGTAGATTAGCAGAGTACTGCCTGTTCATGGACCTAGATGCAGCCTTAACTGCATTCTTGGCCGCTGTAGTCTGTTTGAGTCGGGACTCTTTCTGCGCCTTATGGAGGTCATTTCGGCACTTCTGAATTTTGTTGTCAGTCCAGGGGGCCCTTTTCCTGTTTCGAGGTAATACAGGAACTGTTTCCGCAGCTGCTAACTTAACTGCTTCTGTAAAGGCAGTATAGCCCTCACAGTGATCTGCCGCCTCAGAGGCAAGAGCCTCATACCTGTTGCTCAGCTGTAGTGTGAAGCTGGATCTCACACTTGGCTGTTGCAACAGAGAGGACCAGTCATGCCGCGGCAAGGCAGATTTCGTTGTTCTGCTAGCACGCAGACTAAGTCTTACCTTGGCCACAATAAGGCGGTGATCACTAGAGAAGGGTCGAAGTGTAAATGCATTACAGTCTTGTATAGAGCTCCTGTATTTCCTACGAAACAGAATATGGTCTATCTGGGACTTGTGACCACTGGGTCCACTATGAGTCCATAGCTTTCCAGTTCGCTTCTTGAACTGGGTTCCAGCCGAAAACAATCCATTTCCAGAGATAAAATCCTGAAGATGGACAGAATTTCGGTTAACTGGCAGAGCTAAGAGTAAGCTCCCGCTGCTCTATCGGGGTCTATTATAAACCACCCCCCCCCCCCCCCCCCAACCCACCCACATGCTGTCACAGTCGGTTAATGAGAGTAAATACCATACCAGATACATGAATGAACCTCCGTATAAATCTATAAATAAAAGTGTACAATATGTAGATAATACACTGCTAGTTGAATCCGAATTCAGCTGTCCCAAGCAGTCATGCACAGTATACCACCACTAACTGAAATATAATTTGAATAAGAAAGTGTAATAACTACTATACCTTTCATTGTATTTCCACCTTAAAACCTAGCAATAAACTCAAATAACTAATTAATTAAATTGTAAATAAGTTAATAAAATAATAAAAAAAAAAATTTATTCATTAAATAAAAATTTATTAAGTGTACATTGTCGGCTGTATCGCTGAATTTCCTGCTTTCGTTTATTGTTTTGGTTAGAAAATGTCGGCTGCCCTGTAGCTGGTAGTCTATAGATTTCAGTTATTGAAATCACTCCATTCGAATCTCCGCCCTCGAAAACCAATAGTGCATGGTTTTCCCCATGTATAGCTATAAATATCATGCAAAATTACACCGTTGCAAGGCATCAGAACGAAGTGAGATGACCATAAAAATTGATTTCTCGACCCCGAAAACCTTGTAATATATAATTTTGTTTTGCATTAAATGCCGGTTTACTATGAGAATTGAATGGGCCCCGCTAGCAGCGGGTGGCTATTTTTAGCTCTGACAGTCCAGTAGTAGAGTAGTCATTGCTACCAGACTACTGACCGACTGAACGCACTGGCAGTCGATGACCTACTTTTGAGCCATCAGCAAAGTCGAGTGTCTTTCAATTATATTGCAATGCTGGTTTAGTTATATATCTACTACCACTGGCTAATTGAATTTCACCTCATCTATATATCACAATAATGAAGAGGTATGCAACTTGTCATCTTGGAGGTCACCCCAAGACACTTCAAATTATCAGTGCAGTAATTGTGGACAGTAAAGTAAAGTAAAGTAAATTTTCTTCGGCCGCTAGGCCAGGGATCACGCACAAAGTCTGACGACTTATTTCCAGTGCGGTCCCCCCAGAACTTTACTCCCCAGAGGAAACTCCAGTACTCATTTAGCTACCACTTAAGGATGCAAGGCAGAGATGCGCCCTGGCTGGTCCCTTTAAAGCATTCGTGCCGAAACGAAAACTGCCCTGGCCCATGTGAGGATCGAACCCACGACCTACAGGAGATGTGAATTCAATGCAACCACTAGACCAAGGTGGAAC
The DNA here is from genome assembly GCA_032718475.1 of Nemertoderma westbladi. NCBI lineage: Eukaryota > Metazoa > Xenacoelomorpha > Nemertodermatida > Nemertodermatidae > Nemertoderma > Nemertoderma westbladi. The sequence goes on along the minus strand of JAUCBJ010002987.1, from coordinate 27,389 downwards.
CCCACCTTGTAGTAGTAGTAGTAGTTTTTCCATCACATTAGGCTTCTTTAAGGCTGTCCATTCATGTAGAACACAGGACAGGGCTTCTGTACAGCTTTTTTTTTTAGAACAAAGACAGTTTTGTTCTGCACACAACAAAACGATGGTCAGCATTTACATGTCTGACAGTCATGGTCAGAATTCCAAGACTTCTCCCTAAATAGGATATGATCGATTTGGCCACTGGGGCATGTGTGGTGTGGGAATATAATTTTCCAGGTTTCTTCTGAAACTGTTCCTGTCGAAAACAGTTTATTATGAAGGATGAAATAATTAAAATTCCAGAATTTTGGTACATATTGTTGCTGTCCAATCCTACTGGCCAAGTCATATTTGAGCCGAGTACCAAACAGGCTTTGAAAAACCCAGGAAGGGTGAAAGCAAGAAAATAATGTTGATCTACTCCATGGCCTACTTAAATAGGCCATTTAAGTAGGCCATGTCTACTCTATCAGCCGACATTTTAATAATTTTGTATAAATTGCATGTCCACCCCACTTATTAGCCATCCTTGAGGACATGTGGCAGAAGATTATTTTTTTGGTAAAGTTGTATACCCTGCCTTATCCAAGGGTGCATAGGTGCTGGGGAACGGTGTCACATCTACCCCCGATGAGGTGCTGTGATTGGGGAAAATGAAAACTTAAATTTCAAATCAAATTAAATTAAATAAAGTTATGTTATATTATTGTCTTAAAGACTATAAATATGAATCAACCAAAACATCTGCATTTTTAAATCTACAACTCTAGTAAGATGCATCAGTAAAGGATTTCTTATAGGTATGAAATTTTATGGTTCATATGTATATCATTCCTATAAATATATTATTAACATTAACGAGTTAATATTACTGTGTAGTAATAAACTCTCTTTGTTGATATTTCGTTACCACTATTCCACTAAATTACCAAACCTAAACAGCGGCAGCAACTTCTAGCGAGTTCTAGCACCGCGGTGCAACACGCTGTCACCCCATCATATTATTGTTTATAATTATTATATTATATTAAATTCATATTATTAGTGGAAAATAATTTGGAATTGAATTCATTGAATTGTCAAAGTCAAATGCCAACCAAAATATTGATAATAAACTATGCCTAATGTAGTCATTTTAAATAAACTAATTATTAGTACGCTGTGTTTAGATGGTAGAATATAGAATACCAGTAATGGCCATAGTTGTATAATCTACTTTGATCACTACTATATCTTTCAGATGTGGGTTCTCCTAAAAATTGCATCAATGATGGGAAACTGTATTGTGGACAACAGATGTTTTGTAGCTAATGTTTTATGGTTTTTTACGATTAATGTAAGTCTTTTTACTGTTAGTGAATAATAGGAAGAATCAACCCAGTATTATATTCTAGCCAAGCAATATACATACATACAAACATCGGCTACACCACTAGCATCATCTACAGTTTACGATCAGCCATGTAAAGCCCCCATTTAGCTGCAGCATGGCTGACCACCACGATTCCACTCATCAGCAGGCCGATCAGTTTAACGAAAGCTGCGGCCACATCTCTCACCGTAGTGCCTGAGTGGTGATGTTGAGTAGCATCCTGGTGTATAGTACAATAGATCTGGTGTTTTCTGCAGTAAGACAACCAACAGCGGCACACAGACTGCAGAACACTGAGAGCAGACAACCGTCAAGAGACCTACAAGATGAGCGACAACAGACAGCCGACAACAGATTGCCGACAATTTAATAACAATATTAGAATATTGTAATAAAATAAATGCAAATAAAATATTGAATTAAATACGCTAGAAGAATATTGAATTCAACTTACAGCCAAATACCATTCAATAACTACACTTTCCATATTCATCAGCAGCATAATAATAATAATACCGGTGTCCTATGTGGTTGTGAATGAAATGAAAATCATAAAGCGCATCATAAGAGGAAAGTTCCAATGTATTTTCTGTAAGTTACATTTGTCTTACAATTACACAAAATTCTCAAAGATGCCAGTTGGGCAATAGTAATTATTGATAGCACTTTATGTTAGCTACTAAATATAAATACTTACTATAACATTACATATAATAACAATTACTTATAAAGTATACTAATAAGGGACTAATAATAACACTTCCAACTTTCATCGTTATTGTTGCTCCACCATCTTTGGTTTGCTCTCCAATGGATATGGATTTCATGATAAACTTTTTCTCCTCACAAACAGCCATATAATTGACCACAGGTTTATAGTTAATATTAGTTCACGAATCGTTGGTTTACCAAAGATATCTTTTTAGAAATATAATTTGAAAACATTTTGGTGAAATAATTGTAGGAAGAATATGCGTCCTTCTGGAATGGATATCCTACTAAAGAAAAAATGGTCACCGTATTATAACTTATATAACGTATATATGTCATATATTATAATATATAACGTATTATAACACCGCATTTATTAATTATTTCTAAGTTTTATGCTCCTGTTTGTTTAATTTGGTAATTTAATGAAGTTTGACTTGTGAGTTAACATCCATGGCAACTTGGTCAACCTTAGCACCTTTACCTAAATAATTACCTGTATACCATATAGGCGGATTGATAATCCCATTACCTATTATGATAGATTTTTTTTCTCAAACATGGAAAAAAGAGAAAACCGCTGTTGTTAACTGGTTATTTGGAACTAAGCCATTATACATTGATTGTAGTTATGGGACATGTGGTGATATTTATTTATTTTCCAATAGGAAAACGGAAACGCTTGGAAATCACAAAAACTACGAATTACTTGAGTAGAATGTTTATAAAAGATAAGTATAAACAATAATTAGTTTATCTTGATTTGTTTAGTATCCAAAGTCCAGGATGAAGCCAGCTGCCAAATTCCATATAGTAAAACACTAAATTTTGTCGCAGTATTTGTTCATTGATCTATTTCAATTATTTGCGCTTCTTCAACATCATCTTCACATTCCCAATCTGAGGGAGATGAATCGTTTACTAATCGTTTAAATATATACCAATTCTCGTCCTCATGAGAAGATTTACTTCACTTGCTTAACAAACATTTAATAATGAAAGTAATTATTTTCTTTATCCTCCATTCGATACCTCATTAAAATGCGTTCCTATAACTTTATTTTATTATGATCAGTATATATAATATACTGTACCATGTACATGTGAAAATGACAATGCGAAAATAACAATTTATTGCATGATGGTGAATAATTTAGAACAATATTTTCACTATACTCGAGATATTTTATTTACCGAGCGTAGCGAGGTTAATAAAGAATCAATAGTATAGTGATAATTTGTTCCATGTTATTTAAGATATTTTTAAACATTTTTTTAAACTCTTTTTTACTTTTTAAACCAGTCACCAGCAACTAAAACTATCATTAATAAACAAACAATAAACAACAAGAAACACATTAATTTGAATTCCCCACACCACCTAAGAGTTATATATACTAGTAATGAGAATGCAATCAATATTGTAGAATTACTTTGAGGATGTTTATTGATCCAGGGCTCTGAAATATTTTTAATTTGTTTTTAGTATTGAACAGAAATGGAATCCAATTTGATTTACTAATAATTTCTTAAGGAGATACTTTAAGGACTTAAATAATTCTTAAATAATACTTAAATAAAAATACTTTAAGGTATTAAGGAGAAACTGGAGGCCGCACTAGGGGCGCTACCAGCCGAACGTCGGCGAACCGCGGAGCGGACGACGCGGAACAAGACCGGGGGGTGGTTATCGGCCCAGCCGTCCGTGCTGGACAACACAGACGTGGGGCCTGACGAGTTCCGGGACAACCTGGCCCTTCGTTATGGTCTCACCCCGCCGGGTCTACCAGTTAAGTGCGAGGGGTGCGGTGGCCCATTCAGCACCTCCCATGCACTGAGCTGCAAATCCGGGGGCCTTATCATCAAACGTCATGACAAGGTTGGCCAGGTGTTTGGCGACCTCTTGGCCTCGGCTTTCGGCCAATCAAGTGTCGAGCGTGAGGTGACCCTCTCCCAAGGACACATCGACAGACAGGGACGGGAGATCGGGGGGGGGGGGGGGGGGGGTAAGGGCAGACCTGGTTGCCCGGGGGGTCTGGACAAACCAATGAGTGGCGTCGTTTGACATTGCGATAATCAACGCTGACACCACCTCGTACGTCCAGGCCAACCGGTCGACCGAGTCCCTCATGGAGCAGCGGGCCCGGCTGAAACACGCCCATTACCGGACCGTCTGTGAAGACCGGAGGATGTCCTTTACCCCACTGGTCGGTACAACCGACGGCGTATGGTGCAATGAGGCAAAGATTCTCATTCGCCATCTGGCCGAGACCCTTGTCTCGAGAAAAGCTGGGATGGCCGACTTTATTGTCCTCGTCCTGCCAACGTGTGTATAACATTGTATGTATAGTTATACAGTAGGTTTGTTTACTGATATTAGCCATTGTTTGTTGTGCTATAATTTGATCAAAATATATTATACATACTTTCTCTTATATTAATTGTTAATCTTATATTATATTATGTTATTATTAAATTAATCAATCTTGTCAAGCAAAAAAAAAACAATTTCTTAACAATTATAAGAATACTATTAAATAACTTGTCTACTCAACTACATCTACTAGTATCGGCATGCTGCATTGCAGCTGCATTTTTAAGAATGCTGTGCCGGCTTGTCAACAAAATTGCACAGCCACAACTCCCTATCACCCATGACATTTGCTAGATCATCCGCATCTTCAAGGCCAGTGTCCTTTAAGATGCGTCTCAAGAAAGTCATGGGCTGTCCACCATGTTTATTCACTCCATGAGGCTGCCAAGGCACAAGATTATGCACTGGCTGGTCCTCACGGCGAAAGCAATGTCCTGCAAAGCGGAGGAGCCTTTGTACTAGTGTCAAGCTTGGGGGAACCAATGCGACACTTCCAATGTTATATAGTGTCTGGTTGGAGATGTGTGCATTGTACTTGACACAGTGAACCCGGCGTAGCATTCTTGTAAATATGCCATCCAGAGATTTGGGGTCCTCAGCAGTTAGAGAGAGCCCAGCATGGACTCCCATAGAGGAGTACTGGAACTACTGCTGCTTTAAATAATCGGACCTTATGTTTCCGACTAATTCTATATGACTTCCAAATCCTGGAAAGCCTATTTAAGGCAGCCCTTGCCTTGAATAGGCTTTAGTAGTGTCTACTCAACACTATAAGATGAATCAATTACACGGTCCTGCCAGTATCATCATACTATAGGGTTTTAGATATGTTTTTCATTATTTGTATTCGAGAATGAATATACCAAACTGTTTGGATCATTTAGTAAAATTTTTGGATCATTAAACTCTGCTATATCACCTTCATTCATTACCAGTATTCTATCACTATTTATTATTGTATTAATACGATGGGCTATTGTTAATACAGTTGAGTTGATTAAATTCTCAGTAATAGCTTTCTGAATAAGTTCCTCTGTAAACTGGTCAATTGACGAAGTTGCCTCGTCAATTAGAATAACACGGCTGCCTCTTAGCATCGCTCTGGCCAAACAAACCAACTGCTTCTCCCCAACACTCAAATTATAGCCGCGACTTTCAACTTCAAACTCTAAGATATCGACTCTTTTATGACAAGGATGTGTTATTGATCCATAACCTGAATTATCTTCTAACTTTGCCTCTAATGGTATTTTTAGTTGAACATTTTCTAATGCAGCTCTGATTGCTTCACTAGAATACTCATTAAAAGGGTCTAGATTGTAGCCTAAAGTTCCTTGAAATAGAACAGGATCTTGTGGAATAACGGCAACAGACCTTCGTAAATCGTGTAATCCTATTTTGGTGATGTCGACATCATCTATAGAGATAATTCCTTGCGATTCAACAAGGCGGAGTAAAACAGAAAACAGTGACGATTTTCCAGCCCCAGTTCGGCCGACAATTCCAATCTTCTCAAAGGGTTTGGTTACAAAGTTGATTCCATGCAAAACCTCGCATTCACCATAAGAAAGTTTAACATTTTTGAATGAAACAACCCCAGAGTTCGGCCAATATGTTGGCAGTTCCATATCAGCATGATGCCAGGTATCTTCTTGATCTAATTCAGAGTATTGGAGAAATCTTTCAACTGATGTAAAATTTATTTCAACTATAGCTGCTGCTTTCAATAAGAATATTAGATAATTTGTTAATGAAAAAAGGTATATAATTGATAAACACAGCACCTGTCTTGATAGGAAACTGTCCATATACAAAGATACCACTAATACAAACATAGTAAATATTGTGTAAATAATGGTTACACACAAAGTCAGAAAGCTATACAAAACATTAATCATAAACCATGCTTCTGTATGATTATCTAAATGTTCAAAGAAACGTTTGGTATAAATATCCTCAACATTAAAAGCTATAATAACATCCCTTCCCTCGATGGTATCTGATGCATGCTGGTAAACTGGATTCCTTAACATACCTTCCAGGAATTTCACTTGTTTTAGGCTTTTTACTGTATAAATACGGAGCCAGGTAAGAATGACTAGCATTGGAAATCCAACTAGCAAAGTCCAAGGATTTGCTACTCCGCAAAATATCAACACAAGAAAAACTCGACAAAGAGAATGCATAACGTCAGCAGATAAATCCGGGAGAAAGTTATCCATTATACCCAAATCTTTCGAAAATCTGTTCAATATTCCACCGATAGGATTTTCTTCAAAAAATTTTATTCGTGCTCTCAACACACGCATAAGAATTCGGGTGTGTAAATTCTGTGATGATGTCAATAGAATTTTATAGTAGGCAAACAAGTTAAGTGTATAACATATCAAATAGGTTACCAGAAGTGAAAGATATACAAGTAAAATAGTACTCCATTTACTGCCTCCAATAAATTTGATGATAATATTTGAATCAGATAAATTATTGTTTTGTTGTGATGGTGAACCTTTAAAGGAGGACTTCAAAGCTAAAGTTGCTAACCAATAGTCTGTTAATGAAACAAGAATGTATGTCAAGATGATTGTTGACACGAAAGCAAAAACTCGTGGTATATTAATTCCAGCCTTAATGTATATTTGTAAAGACTTCCATGAATCATTATCAGCAGAAACGTTTTCTATAATTCCATCATAAAGATTATTAATTTTTAAACTTGCTTCATGTGATAGTATCATATCCAAATAACTATGATTTTCAGCGTTTTCCGATGCGGACAAATTATCTTTTTGATTTAGGTTTAATGTAGAAAAAATATCATTGTTATAGAGAGAAACAATTTTTGAATTTTGGGGAATCATTTTGAAAAGATGAGTGGTCATAATGACAATGCCCTTTGATTGGCAATGCCTTATGCAGTTATCACACAATTTCTTTGCAACACTGCTATCAACAGCCGCAATGGGATCATCCATGAGATATATATTGGCTTTTGAGTAAACGGCTCTTGCTAGAGAAATACGCGCCTTTTGACCTCCAGATAATGAGATACCTTTCTCACCAACCAATGTATTATCACCTTCTGTAAAGAGCAAAAGGTCCAGTGTCAAACAACACATATCAATAACTTCTTCATACCACCCTGCTTCAAAAGAATGTCCCAGTAATATGTTTTCTCTTACTGTTCCTGAAAATATGAATGGGGTTTGTGATACATAAGCAAGTTTCCCACTCTTGTTAATATAACCTGTTTCTAATGGCAACTCACCTAGCAAAGCTTGCAGTAACGTCGTCTTTCCAGAACCAACTGGTCCTATCACATATACTATCTCACCAAAATTCACTTGGAATGAAACATCATGTATAACATATCCATTGGTATTTGAGCGTCTTGTAGAAATGTTTGTCGCATTCAAATATATATCGGATGGGTGGGCTTTTTTTAATGATTGCAGATCATTGTTACATTCCGCAACGCTGTTAAGGTTACAAGTAAAACCGACCAATTTGTCTATTCTTTGAGTAACTGCATGCAATTCCCCAAAATCGCGCAGGGCAACAACAAAACCAATTACAGCGCTTATTAAGTTGGCTAGAATAATTGTAGAACTGACAAGTATAATCATATCGAATTGATAGCCAAGTGATGTATGGAGAACGAAAATACAAAACAAAATTATAGTGATATATGCAAAGTTTAACTCTGTATAGAATGAATGACAATACATTATTTTACAGATTTGGGAGAATTCTTTGCTCCGTACGTTTTCTAAAACTTTTACAAATAGTTCCTCCCATGCATAGGCTTTAACAGCTTTTATGCCAACCAAGATTTCACTTAGCAGTGTGATACGTCTGTCTGTTAACAATTGAGCTCTACCGCGCAGAATAGAGAACAGCTTCGCAAGACTCATACTCAAAGGAAGAACCAAGATTACAAGAAACATCCCAAAAATACCAGATAATTCCAAATAGTAATACATTAGTGGAAAGCTGAGAATAATTACAACTGGTGTTGCAATTATATGTGTGCCAACTGTTGCAATTTCATCAAATCTCCCTACATCTGAAGACAATAAATTTGTATAAAGTCCAATTGTGGTTTCTTGAATTTCCATTGTGTTTAATGTTAAAAGTTTTCTATATATGAGACAACTACATCCAACTCTCAGCTTTGTACACAGCAATGTAAAGTAAAATGTAGAATTAGTCATGGCGATTGCTGAAATAATTGATGCAATGGCAATTATTCCGCAATCAAGCAATGCCATATCTCGTGAAATGTTGGTATCATCTTTCAAGTAGTAGACAATCAATCGTTCTAGGAATATCACACGAACCACAAGTATTGCGTCATTGAATGCGTGTAAGAAGCCACAGAAAACGAATTCCTTGTAATACACTCTAATTAATGTTGAGACTATATTTAGTTTATACAATCTTGTTGATACTCTGCCTTTGTCAGCCTGCAAATAATTAACAATAAAATCATTAAATTGGGAGTTTATAAATATATTGATATAAATATATGGATTTGTTATATTGTGACACAGAAGCGCAGGTACTCTCACGAGATGGTGAGTTTTTCTCAATCCTGGCTGGCGTACTGCAAGGTGACACATTAGCACCATTACTATTTGTAATTGTGCAGGATTACGCAATGAGGACGGCCACAAAGGGTGAAGACCTGTGATTCACACTTCAAGAACGCAGAAGTAGTAGATATCTGGCAACTACAGTCACAGACACCGACTTTGCGGATGACATCGCCCTGCTCTCTAATACCCTAGCAGATGCACAGCTTCAACTAAATAAAGTGGAGAGGGCTGCTAAGGAGGTTTGATTGCATATAAATGCTACAAAGACCGAATTCATGACCTTTAATGTTGATGGAAACTTGACAACCATTGATAATAACCAACTAAGGAAGGTCGATGACTTCCAGTACCTTGGATCATGGATAGAGAGTAGCAAAAAGGACATAGAAGTTAGGAAAGCAAAGGCTTGGGTAGCTCTATCAAAAATGGATACCATCTGGAAATCAGATCTCTCCAGGCACCTGAAGACTAAGTTCTTTCGAGCCACAGTGGAAAGTGTATTTTTATATGGGGGTGAGACCTGGACACTGACTAAATCACTGATGATTTTGATGACATTGATGGTTGCTACACAAGACTACTAAGGGCAGCCCTAAACATCAGCTGGAGACAACACATGACAAACGCCGAGCTTTATGGTACAATACCACCTGTATCAACCACCCTCCGTGAACGCAGATTAAGATTCAGTGGGCACTGCTGGCGAAGTAAAGACGAGGTCATACCAGATCTACTTTTCTGGCAACCAACTCATGGAAAGCGTAGTCGTGGACGACCTGCCATAACATATATAGATCAACTTGAAAGGGATACTTGAAGGCTTATTGCTGAGGACATTCAAAGTTAACTGTCAAAATTTTGGTCTTTCTGGAGTTAATAAAAAGACCAACACTAGAAGCTGCATGTTCTAATGAGCTGAGGAGCCATTGGGCTCCCTCTAATGATTCTGAGAGTACTCCTAAGTCATCAGCAAAGTCTAGATCAGTTAGGTACTTGGCACGATTTCCTCGACTTCTGGAGCCAGTAGGTGGAGTTATCATCACCCCATCATCATTACGATGATCTAAGGACATGCGTAGAACATAGTCAACCACAATAATGAACAAGAATGGTGCAAGTGTGTCTCCTTGGAGGACGCCCCATAACACTTCAAATGGTTATGTGTCACCGTCAACAGTAAACACAAATGTTGTCGAACCATCGTATACTGATCTGATTGCTGCAATAATTTCATCAGGAATCCCATATAATGAAAGTATGCTGAACATACGTGAGCGAGAGACTGAATCAAAGGCCTTGAAGAAGTCAACAAAGATAACAGCCAGATGCCTGTCTTTCTTTTTTGATAGTTCGTCAATTATCCTTCTACGTGCCATAATGGGCTCCATGGTCCCACGACCTTTACGGAACCCATTCTGATTTCCACGGAGCAGTCTCTCAATGGGATCCCTGATGCGATTTAATAGAATCCTATTGTATAGCTTTGCAGCAATCGAGATCAATGAGATTCCCCGAAAAGAACCATAGAGTGTTAGGTTGCCCTTCTTGGGAACTGGCACCAACTTATTTGTTTTCATTTCTTGTGGGACTCTTGTTGTTCGGTACATCTCTACTATGATGGGATAGATGAGCTTTAAACACTCAGGTATTTTAAAGACCTCAGGGGGAACACCATCTACTCCACTGGCACGATTGGTCTTAATGCTCTTTGCAGCAGCCTTCCTTTCTGCAAAGGAGATAGCGCCAATGGGAATATCTGGGAGTACAGACTCAGACACTTTTACTTCTATAAAGTTATCAGGCAATACCCTGTCATTATTGAGGAGCTTTTCAAAGTGGGCTTTCCAACCATTGAGGCGATCGGCTGGAGATTCAGCCTTAACCTTGGTGGTTGGTTGGCTTTTCCGCCCAGTAAGCAAATTGATCGATTTCCATGCCTGGGATGATTGCCTGCTGTCGTCAGCATCATTGATGGTATCAACCTGTTGGTTTATTAGCTCCTGTAGATTAACAGAGTACTGCCTGATCAGGGACCTAGATGCAGCCTTAACTGCATTCTTGGCCGCTGTAGTCTGTTTGAGTCGGGACTCTTTCTGCGCCTTATGAAGGTCATTTCGGCACTTCTGCATTTTGTTGTCAGTCCAGGGGGCCCTTTTCCTGTTTCGAGGGTATACAGGAACTGTTTCTGCAGCTGCTAACTTAACTGCTTCTGTAAAGGCAGTATAGCCCTCACAGTGATCTGCCACCTTAGAGGCAAGAGCCTCATACCTGTTGCTCAGCTGTAGTGTGAAGCTGGATCTCACACTTGGCTGTTGCAACAGAGAGGACCAGTCATGCCGCAGCAAGGCAGATTTCGTTGTTCTGCTAGCACGCAGACTAAGTCTTACCTTGGCCACAATAAGGCGGTGATCACTGGAGAAGGGTCGAAGTGTAAATGCATTACAGTCTTGTATAGAGCTCCTGTATTTCCTACGAAACAGAATATGGTGTATCTGGGACTTGTGACCACTGGGTCCACTATGAGTCCATAGCTTTCCAGTTCGCTTCTTGAACTGGGTTCCAGCCGAAAACAATCCATTTCCAGAGATAAAATCCTGAAGATGGACAGAATTTCGGTTAACACTATTGCTATAGACCCAGGGCGATGTATGTGATTGATGCAGACTTGCATTAAAGTCTCCCAGGAATGTTAAGAATGCATGCTGATCCACTCCATCAGTAGCTGCTTGTAGATTGTGGTAGAAATTTTCCACCTCCTCTACAGGGGCAACACTAGTTGGAGAGTAGCACACAATCAGAACCACCTTAGGAAACTTCTTAGCCAATCTTCCAGAATGTGAGAAGTGGCAACGGATGATGCGGTTAGAGATTTGGCCTATTTTGTCCAATGCTGCATGTGCAGTTGGATTCATCAATAGACCAATTCCACCATTGCAACTATCATCTGCTGACGCGAGGGCGAGTCGCCAACCGCCCCCCATGTCCTTAATCAGAACCTCATCAGTCTGTCCAGTCTGCATTCGGTGCTCTTGAACACCCACTGCGCTAAGAGAAAGCTTATCTGCCAAGGCAGTCAGCTCACCTTGTCGCATTGGGGACCCGAGTGTTAGGGTGTTTACTGAGGCTAGTCTAGTGACTTGCCTCAGATTCACCAATGGCTTTGTTGGTCGGGGTGGAACATGAGAGTAGCCTCCAACTCCAGAATCGCTCTCCCCCTCACAATCTGGCCTCCCTGGTGAACCAGGGTTTGGGCCAGAAAGGTCATCAGGAAAGGGACTCAAAGAATTGTTGGCTGCTCTCTCTATGGGGTGAGACAGGCAGCCGGTCAGGAGTTAACTGACGCCTGTGAGGCCGATTGTGTCCAGTAATTCCACTGGCCTCTAGTGGCCGGACCTCCGCATTGCTAATGTTATCCATAGTGGGGGTTGGGGGTGCTTTTTTGCTGAGTCAGCTCTCGGGGCAAATACCACACCCTGGTTTGCCATTCCACAGGGTGGGTGTCGCCATGGAGTCAGATATGAGGCCCATCACCCATATCTACTCTGGCGTACATGACCCACCATTGACTGTTGCAGCTCATCTGCTGGGTCATGCCCTGTACCCTTGCTGCCAGGTGCAGGTCGCAGTAAAGTGCTCTCAGAGTGGACATGAGAACACTCTACTTCTGACCAGCCATTGGTAGATCTGGTCCTGGTCCACTGGTCCACTGGTCCTGACCTGCCTGGTCAGGCCATATACCCCTGCAGCCAAGTATATGGATATATATATATATAAGGGCAGCACTGTGCCGCGTGCCCTGGGGGCCGGGGTAAAATATATAAAGGCGGCACCGTGCCGCGCACCCTGGGGGCCGGGGTAAAATATATAAAGGCGGCACCATGCCGCACGCCCTGGGGGCTGTGGTAAAATATAAAAAGGCGGCACCGCGCCGCGCATCCTGGGGGCCGGGGTAAAATATATAAAGGCGGCACCCTGGTGTGCGCCCTGGGGGCCATGGTAAAATATATAAAGGTGGCACCGTGCCACGCACCCTGGGGGCCGGGGTAAAATATATATAGGCGCCACCATGCCACGCACCCTGGGGGCCGGGGTAAAATATATAAAGGCGGCACCGTGCCGCGCGCCCTGGGGGGTGGGGTAAAATATATAAAGGCGGCACCATGCCGCGTGCCCTGGGGACCAGGGTAAAATATATAAAGGCGGCACCATGCCCCATGCCCTGGGGGCCGGGGTAAAATATATAAAGGCGGCACCGTGCCGCGCGCCCTGCGGGCCGGGGTAAAATATAGAAAGGCGGCACCGTGCCGCTCGCCCTGCGGGCCGGGGTAAAATATATAAAGGCGGCACCGTGCCGCGCGCCCTGGGGCCATGGTAAAATATATAAAGGAGGAACCGTGCAGCGCGCCCTTGGGGCTGGGGTAAAATATATAAAGGCGGCACCGTGCCGCGCGCACTTGGTGCCGGGGTAAAATATATAAAGGCGGCACCGTGCCGCGCACCCTGGGGGCCAGGGTAAAATAGATAAAGGCGGCATCGTGCCGCGCACCCTGGGGGCCGGGGTTAAATATATAAAGGCGGCACTGCGCCGCGCGCCCTTGGGGCCAGGGTAAAATATATAAAGGCTGCACCGTGCCGCGCGCACTGGGGGCCAGGGTAAAATAGATAAAGGTGGCACCGTGCCGCGCGCCTTGGGGGCCAGGGTAAAATATATAAAGACAGCACATTGCCGCCTTAATGAACATGGTCCTGAATTATTTAGAATGTTAAAGGCGGCATTGTGCCGCCTTTTTTAAGTGTTAGTATCAATCAAAGGTTTAAAGATGGACAATGCTAGGGTATCCTCCTGTCTTGAACAGATGTGGAGGCCATTTAATAACTTTACTCCCCTGCTCCTCAAGGACATTGGACTTGAGAACCCCACAAAGCTTGGAACGTTTATATGCCAGTGCAGGCGTTGCACACTAAAGTAATAGTGTGGCTTATCGTTAGATATCAGGCCTACAAAGTAACAAAGTCAATATGAATAGGGAGTGTTAAAATTTTCCTATATGGAGCATTTTTTATATAAATATAATATAATGTAATATAATATAATAAATATAATGATATAATACAGAATTTATAAAGAATATGCTTATTAACGGTATCACGGAAGTTTGCCTACCTTGTTCTTCAAACATCTCAATATTTTATTGTAATTGTATTCCGCTCCCAAATTCTCTGGAAGAGGACTATAGAAATCCTCAGTGACAATATCTCGTGTTGTTGGGATACGAAGGAAAGGGATTATATATAACATCAGACAGCGCATCAGAGGATTCGTCTCTAAGTAAGGGTTGGATCTCTTCTTCATTCTATCGTATATCGCCATTACTGTAAATCTTCAACATATAAAATCAGTCTCAAGAAGGGAAACTTTGTGGAATTTATTCAATGAGTCTTCAAAAGTTTATACGTATCACATACATGTTTGATACACCGCTGAACTACGGAGAAATGTATTTCTTTTAATACACAAAAGAGCATACCACACAGATAGTGATTAATGGCACTGATATTATATAACATGAGTATAACACATATATCTATTAACAAATCAAAAATTATATCTATCAATCAAACAATTTATATTCCGTAGCCGAAAATATCGAGGACCCCGACGTGAAGGGCGCCATCCGGTTGGCATCCTCGGCAGACTCACTGGCACCCAACACGCCGGAGACACTGGAAGCATTGCGGAAGAAACACCCCGCACGACCGCCATCACGACCCGCCTCCTGTGGACCTCAGTGATTTGTTTGCCTTGTTTTGTTTTGCTCGTTTTGTTGTTCATGAGCGGCAGTGCTGGAGGACCAGATGGGTTGCAGCCACAAATACTCAAAGATCTGATCTCCCCCACCAACAGAGAGGCTGCAGCCCGTCTTCTACAATGTCTCGGGGGATTCCTGGATACCACCATCTCCGGAAAAGTTCCCCTCGCCATCCGCCCCACCTTCTACTAGTGTGAATCTCTTTGTGTTCATGAAGACGGAGGGTGGGGTGTGGCTGATCGGCGTTGGCAACACTCTGAGGCGATTGGCGGGGAAGTACTCCGGCTTCATTGCCCAGGGACCCCGCACCTCCTCCTAGGGCACTGTGCAGCTCGGGATTGGCACAAAACTCAGCGCCAAAGTGGTGGCCCATGCAGTGAGGGCACTCTCCTCTTTCCCGACCACACCCAGTAGTGTGATGCTGAAACTCGACTTCAGCAATGCATTTAACTCCATCTGGTGGAAATCCATGCTCGAGGCCGTGAACCAGCATTACCCCAGTGTGTACAAAGCCACTCTGGCGGCGTACAGAGCGCCTAGCTTTCTCCTCCATGGAGAGGATACACTCCTCTCTGAGGAATGAGTTCAGCAAGACGATATGGACGGACCTCGGCTTTTCAGTGATGTGGTGAATTCGTTCATACAGTCGCTGCAGTCGAGGTTTAACGTCTGGTACCTGGATGATGGGAATCTCGCTGACCACTTCCGTGTGGTGTTGGATGGCCTCTGGTCCGTCACCCTCGAGGGAGGTCGTTGCGAACCCCGGATCAACCCCTCCAAGTCGGAACTCTTCTTTCTTGGGGATGAATCTCCTGAGTCCAGTCAACGGGTTCAACGAGTAGAGGTCTGTGAGGGAATTAAGATGCGTCCACTAGAAGACCTGATGATCCTAGGCACACCAATAGGAGACAGCGCCATTGTCTCCTGTCTCAATAACAAACTCGCGGACACCCGTCTCCCGACTACCTCTCCTTTACTCCCATCATGCGTTGTTCCTCCTGCGATGCTCACTCACAATCCCGCGACTACCACACTTCCTCAGAATGGCTCCGTGTTTCGACTTCCCGGGGCTGCTAGAGGAGTACGATTCCATGCAGCGGAGCAACCTGCAGGAGATCTCCAACACCCATCTTGACAACTCGGCGTGGGCTCAATCCTGTCTGCCTGCACGTTGTGGGGGTCTTGGATGACCTCAGCTGTGCAGCGCGCATCTTCTTTCGCACCGCCTTTCTGGCTTCAGCCGCTGCCTGCTTTGGTTTCTCCTACTCCCTCTTTGTGTATCCAGTGGATGCCCCCTCCCCCTACTACAATTGTGTCCTCTCTGCGTGGTCGATGGTCCTTGGCTCGACTGCTGCACAACCACTTGTGACGCCACCACCACCAATCCGCGATGCCACTGCCACCACCCGCGATGCCACCACCACCACCAACATCCATGATGCCACTGCCACCATCCGTGATGCCACCACCCGCAAAGCCACCGCTAACGCCACCATCAGCAATGCAACCTGTCTCTGCCTCCTTTCCGCTCACGGGCACCAAACAGTGGGCATTCCTGACCCCTGCACCAGGCCAGGCTAACAGTCCTGCGTGAGTCCTTCCCACCATATGGGGTGGCAAGGTTGAACTCCATGGACTACCCCGCCGCAGGCTACAGGCTAGACACCATCCCCGTCAGCTCTCTGGGACTGAAGCTGACAGACTCGCAGTTCCGGATCTCAGTCGGCACTCGTTTTGGGTGCAGGTTGACTGAGCCCCACAGCTGTGCCCGGTGTGGCAAGGATGTTATGTTGGATGGCATTCATGGTCTTTCCTGTTCAAGGAGCCTCGGCAGACTTCGACCAACTCAATGATGAACAACATTGTGCGCCGGGCGCTCATCAGCTGTGACGTCCCCGCTATGCTTGAGCCACTAGGCTTGTGTAGAGGGGATGTGAAGCGAGTAGATGGCGTAACCCTGGTTCCGTAGAGATGCAGACGGTTCCTCACATTTGGCCGCGATGGTGGCGGACCCACTGGCGCCCAGCCACCTTTCCCAGATGCTATCCACTGGAGGCCACACTGCTGAGGAAGCATAAACTCGAAATATTCGCTAGTACCAGGAACTCATGGACCGGGGCTACTTCTTCCACCCGGTAGCCTACGAGACCTTTGGCCACCCCGGCCCTGAAACATCTGAGTTCCTGAAGGAGATCAGGGCAAGACTCCACTCTGTTACCCAGGAACCCCGATCTCACCGCTTCCTGATGCAGAGACTGGCTGTTGCCATATCCTGATCGGCAATGCGGCCTCCATTATGGGGACCGTGGACCCCTCACACACTAACAATGAAGGACTATACGAGGTGGTCCATGGTCCCTAGTGCACCCCCCACCCCGACGGAACAGACTAGCATACACCCCCCCCCCCCCCCCTCCCTCCCCAATGAAACAGACTAACTTACACACAGCCTCCCCTTAGCTTTCTTATTTTGCTATTATTGTTTTATTTGTATTGTTTTTATCTAATAATTTGAACGGCCCAGTGCTTAAGATTAAACAATTTATAAGATAACATTGAGTATGAGTAACATCAGCGAAGTTTGTTATAGATATGAGATTGGGGCAAATTTAACAAGCGGCAAGCGCTAGCTTGCAGTATGCAATTAAATTTAACATATACTCTTATAATTAATAATTAAATAATGCTAAAAGTTATGTGTTTCCCAAAAAATGCTGGTAGAGCCATACTACTCCTCCCTGGCGGATATATTTATTATGTTTACCGGCAATCATGTCCAATAAACACCTCTCTAGCAAAGACCTATGTATTAGTATATACCATGAGTTTTTTTTTCATGAATACGGCTAGAGATGTTTAAACACTAAGGTATATATCATTTATTAGGTAAAAAACAGCAATGTGAAAGTCATAATCACACCCATATCACTCACCACACCCATATCACTCACCACACCCATATCACTCACCACACCCATATCACTCACCACACCCATATCACTCACCACACCCATATCACTCACCACACCCATATCACTCACCACACCCATATCACTCACCACACCCATATCACTCACCACACCCATATCACTCACCACACCCATATCACTCACCACACCCATATCACTCACCATACTTAGATACCAATACAGTAAGTACTTGTATAATTAATTAAATATATATTGTTAATAATATTATAAATTTGAAGAGGAGCCGTCATTAAATAGAGAAGGTCATTTTTTCCACTTCTGAACAAAACCATAATATTATAACACCTTTAATTACTGATATTAAACCTACCGGATATCATAATATTACACCTTTAATTACTGATATTAAACCTACCGGATATCATAATATTACAGTATTACCAGGTTATTTAGTTATTTTGCGAGATATTTACCCGATGGTTAAGTTATAAACCCGAGGCGTAGCCGAGGACTTGTAAGAGTAAATATTTATTTTTTTATTTAATGAACTATTTACTACACAATATAATCAAATTGATACATACTTTCATATCATTGAGTAAGTTCCTGGTGCATACTGATTATATTATGTATATATTATATGTATATATTATGTTTATCTTTATCAGTTTACGAGTTTTTAAAAACTCGTAAGTATCTCGTAAAAATAAGCATTACAAAGTAAATAAAGGAAGTAAATAAAGTAAATAAAGGTAAATATTATACAGGTTGTAGGTTATATCCGGATATCTAACCTTCAAATCAATGTTGTTATATTTTACGCATAGTAGTACTCTATGGCGATTGCAATTTGATATGGTTATTTTATGCCGTTGTGGGTGGGTAATAAATAAATATATAAGATTTGTTTGTATTGCAACCGGGAACGTTTTTAAAGGCAAGGATCTGATTCATTGTATAAAAAAAACTAGTCTTACAGCTGTAAAGACTACTTTGCTTCGCTAATAAATGTACAAATTTGAAGCTGCTATAAATATTAACGGCGAAAGTTAATTTAAATTTTTTGAATAAATTTATATTAAAAATTCATGCAACATCACTGGACACCGACTCTCGTTATCTTATAATATGTAAGGCAATATTCCTCACAAAAGCATGCCATATGTTCTTGTTATTTTGATTTGTTCGCCTAGGCGAATGTGTATTACATTAGACGGGAGGCAGTGTGTTTGGTTGGTGAAAGTCATTGTTGGTTTGCATCTTCCAATCCCATCTGTTTCTTGGAGTCCATGTTAGACAGGTCTGTTTAATATAACTTTTGTTGGGCACAGCTTTGCCAAAGTCGGCTATGACGTCAAGGTGGGATCGAACTGGTAACCTTCGGATTGGAAAGGAAACTCCATGAGGAGGTAAATTGCGGACATACAAGGTATCAGATAGTATTTCCAGAGCGATGTTTTACCTGAGCCGCTAGCTGAATGGTTAGAGCTTCGATCTTTCAACCCGGCGGTCATCAGTTCGATCACACCTGGACGTCATTGCCGACTCAGATATATTTTGCTTTAGATAAACTTTTATAACTACACTGCATATAAATTGATGGAGTTTTCAATTTATTAACTAAACTCATTTGAAATGTTAACCCTATCTACCACCTGGGACACGGCCGCAAAGATCAGTTTATTCCACGAAGGGGGTCTTTCTGTATTAGAAAAATAAAATAAAGAACACTAATTATTTATACCTAATACATTCTCAGTTAGTACGTACAAGCAAGCCCCCTATTCAGGGCTGGATTAAGGCCTAGGCTAGCTAGGCTATAGCCTACGGGCTCCCGACTTTGTGGGGCCCCCAATTCCAATAACATGCTAAGGAGGTGCAAATTAAAAATTAGAAATCAATAAATAATGTAAAATTGAAACTATGGAAACCATTCTTTGACTTAAAAACCGTGAATTTTACCGGTTTACATGTAATTTTACAGAGGGGTCATCATTAATATTACTACTGTAAATTCACTGCCATTGAACTTCAGTTATTAGTTTTAAACTCTGATCTTTAAACTCTTTTAGCACGAACGAAGCGAGTGTTAAAATGCCAATTCGTGTTGATATCGAATACATTGTTTTATTTGAAAAAAATATCGCCAGCGTTATCAATGTTTACGACGTATAATATTACTATATTTTGATACGGAATCTCAAATGTCAAACAAATATATATCTAGCTGTACAGTATGCTACCCGACAAGCCTCGGTCTATATTATTATGCACCAGGAACTTACTCAATTATATGAAAGTATGTATCAATTTGATTATATTGTGTAGTAAATAGTTCATTAAATAAAAAAATAAAAAATTAGAATAAAAAGTAAAAATTAGTTAAAAAAAAATAAAAAATAGTTTAAAAAGGTAAAAAAAGTAAAATATTAGTTAAAAAAATAACATTAGTTAAAAAAAAGACTTTTTTTAACTAATTTTCTGGAAATTAATGAAAAAAGTTAGATTAATTAACTCAATTTTAAAAATATTACTGAGAAAAATAGCTTTTTCAAATAAAAATTGTAGTGAATTAGTTATTAAACCCACACTTACTACTGTAGTTTTAACCCTATTAAACCCGGAAGGGGTCAATATGAGCCCCCCCCCCCGTGGTTTTTTGGTTATAGCTCTGAAACAAAGAACAAAAAAAACCAGCACCAAATTTTTGAAAATAAGCAAATTGATCAATAGATAGTATCATCTTGTTTCTTGCGTTTTACGGATTTATGAGGGTCTTGAATACGATGGAATCAATAAAAACAGCACTGGACATCTCAAACTTGTACTTTTAGGTGATCGTTACGAAATTTGGTGTTAGCACCAACATTTGTCATATTACGCCGAAAAATACGCGTAGCAATGATCTGGCAAATTAAAAATGTATTCCATTAGAATCAGCGCCCCAGAAAACCTGAAAATGTGAATTTATAGCATCGTATAAGTTAATCAAAAATTTTGTGTTCAAACTGAAAACTGCTGGTTACTTGTTTTTTTCATTTTTTGCCTACGTAGATGTCTAAAACAGCCATTTATAGTAATCAGATTATTTTGCAATATTTTCCAAGGGATTTTGCGCCCCAGAAAACATGTATTCAAATGCTAATAAACTATAATTTTAATAGAGATGTGCCGAGTCGAGCCATAGGCAATAGGTTATTACCAATATCATCAATTTCAATTTGGGGAATCGAATGTTTGTAGGTGTATAAAGTTGTTAATGCACAGGAATGTGCAAAGCCCATCAGTTAGGGCAATTGTTTGACATCCGCTGTGTTTGCTAGACATGTAGACTTTATTTCCAATGACTCAGTGAAACCACGTTTCTGCAATAATGGCTCCTTATTGTCTTCGATATTATATCTTAGAA
This sequence comes from Nemertoderma westbladi, assembly GCA_032718475.1. NCBI lineage: Eukaryota > Metazoa > Xenacoelomorpha > Nemertodermatida > Nemertodermatidae > Nemertoderma > Nemertoderma westbladi. Next base: position 6,167 of record JAUCBJ010002987.1, on the reverse strand, counting down.
TATTTCGGAAATTCTTATTCCCAGAGTCATTTGTAAACATTGCCACTAAGTACAAGGAGTTACTGGTATTTCCTGTACGAGTAGACCCTCTCCATCTTATACGCGAGCTTCTCTGTAGAAAAGTCCATTTATTGGATTCCACCGCAGCTACTTTAACCGCATCAGGAATTACCACATCAAAGGAAACTAATGAATTTGGAAGAACAACCCCACATTTAGGGGTGTTTACGCGACACCCATTGGACCACATTCCGTATGCTTTAGGAAATGTCCACTGACTCAAATCCGGCTCGTAGCAGCAAATAATGTAATTCCAGATGTTAGGCATTGGTCCATCTGAAGTTTTCGGTTGGGCAAATATTGAGAAACGATAAATACCACGATGGGGAAATTTCAAATGGAAAGTTAATTTACCTCGATTATATTCTTTGAAAATATATTTGGTCATAGAATTTATAGAATCATTTCCAAGTTTATATTTTAATTTCTCTGAGATTAACATTTCTTTTTTCAAGTCAAACTCAATCGTTAGTTTCTTTTTAACCTTTATAAATGAGTTACTATGAGTTAGTGGCACTAAGAGACTTGCGTGATAATCTTTAGTAGGACCATAGTTGCCTACCGATGGTTGCGGTATAGGCTGCGTAATTCTACCAACGACATTACAAAAAACTAAATAACTGCACAGAAACACAAGAGAATGATCTTCATTTTCTTCCTTCTTGCCGAAAATCTCCATTATATATTCACCTTCAACTGGGGCTATAAAATGTATGGCCGATTTGTAAGGGATCCGGGATTTGTTATCCCTGATAATGGCTGTGTGATTAAATTTGTAGTCATCTGAAATAGCGTTATGGAATAATTGTACATGGTATTCCATGGGAAACTGAGAATTAAGCACCAAGTGCAATTCGCCCTTTTTCGTCTTCAGGATGGGATTTCCTTTGGAAGAAACAATTGCATTTTGAGTCAAATGAAAACCGGGCCCCAACCCTTTGAAGGAAACCTCTCTGGGAAGCAACGTCCTCAAAATTTTACAGGAAGTGTTTTCTATTATAAATGTTGCGATAACTACAGGGTATGTCTGCTTGTCTCCTCTATGTACCTCATTCAAATATTTCACATCGAGGAAAAAGCTCCCCTTTTCAATCATGCGTACGACGATGTGCAACATTCTTCGCCTACGTTTTTGATCGATATAGTAGTAGGCGCATCTATTATCGAATTCCTTACCTCTCGAAGACGTATTGTTGGGCCCAGAAACTCGTCGAAATATGCTGCATTCAAAGAAATACGCCGTTCTTTTGGGAAGTACAATGTTTACTTTAACTAGGTTATCCTTTACTTGAATATGATCACCATATTTCTCTCTCAGACGAAATCCGAGCTTAAAAAAATTATAACGCAAGCAAGGAAGTCGACGCCATTCTTCGAAGGTCACACTATGTGCGATAAGTTGCCATGCTGGATCGTTTGGATAATGCGAATATATCATATGGGCAGGATTAGTTAGAAAAAAATAATCGTTAGCAACTCCGTTCTGAGCCGCCAAGTGTCCCGAAGGCGTGAGGCCAACTCCAACAGAAGCCAACCACATGTCGATTAGATACCAATTGCCATTGATACTAACTGCCGTCCATTCGTTGTTATTTTCATCGATATCTATTGAATCGCCCGGAAGGAATGTTCCTTCTTTCACGCATCCCTCCACTTCCCTTGCGGAGATCCCAGCACCTAAACACAAGGCTGAGAAGATCTTAGAGTACGAAGCCTTATTATCTCGCAGTAGTCGCAGTACCGACAGGGGTGATGCCGGGTCATCGTTTACCTCGGCTCGAGGCAAATCCGACAAACTGTTGCTACTCAACCATCGATAAACGGCCCTCACTTTCTCTAAATCGTTGACGCAAGGAAGTAAAAGATAGCCAATAAGATTCGCGAAATTGTATAAGCAATCCGTAGGAATGCATTGGACGTGATCGTCTATTATTTGAAAATCATGGTATTGGTGCAATAGCGACGATTTATATCTTTTATGAACTAAGGCCATTATTCATGGATAGAGTTCAGCGTTAGTGGATTATTATAGTAATGAGAGTTAATGGCGAAATATTACTGCAATCACCGAGCTTAGTAGGTTTAAAAAAACTAATTTAATATAATTTAAAACATTAAGGGAAAGGAGCAAGTTATACAGTGGCGGTGATTTTTAACCAAAACAATTTACAAAACTACATTTCACTTACAGCCACTTTCGGCCGTTATCTGTGGAACGAAATATTGCTTACTGATATCAATAATTCAAATCAAATTAACTCTTACGGCTAGCCTTATTGTACTGTATACGTATATATAAGGGAAACAATTAATGAAATAATTATTGTATATAATATTAATACCCTAAATAATATATTTTGGGCAACCATCAATTCGGATTATATGTACTAAGTAAGTATATACTAATCAACAGAGTTTATTCATTATACTGTAAGTATCCATGCTTAAATGAGTTTGAGTGTAAATATTAAGCGACATACCAATTGCCGCATTGGAGGACGACTGCAGGGTAATTATTATTGTGTACCGCAATTCAATTATTATTGCCAATACTGCGGCCAAATGGCTTTTATTATTATCAATTCACTAACTATTACATTCACTATTACATATATTGGGAAGGCTAGCTTTATTTAATGCAATGGTTATCTGTATGCGGTGAGTTTAATTGTATGATGCATTGATACAAAGCTGTTGACAAGGTTACAAAATAATTTCACGTAATTTCTCTCACGCAATAAAAAATTCCAGCATCAAAAATATCCAATTATTATTACAATAAACATAATTCCTGTAAGTAATTGCGGATAAAAAAATAGAGCTCATTCAAATGTAAGGAGAGAGGGGAGAGAGGCGGGAAGTCGGCAGACAAGAGATGAAGCAGTTTTCTAGAACTTTATATTACCTTTTATAATGTACTTCAAAGTAGGCGTATTCTATAATTTTGTCCTGTACTGTAACTTTGTATATGAATAAAAGGCGCCGCCTAAGAAGACAATTGTGTATAGACTATTTATTAATGTCACTATAGTCTTCCATTTCATAATATTTATTATTGTAAATAATTTAGGAAAACAATTTTATAAAAAAAATATAGATCAATATCGCATATTCGAAGGCGAATTAAAACACAAAAACCAAAAAAAATATTAGAATACATAATTCATAATTCGATAATTATTAAACTAATGTGACTGAGTAGGAACATTACTAAGTAAATATTTGTTATTCCAAAGAAGAAATATTATATTATATTCAAATAAATATTTGTTCGCGCAACTGAGCCGTGTACATAATGTATTAGTCGTGTAAAGACAGTGGCAGCCTTATAACTGATTGCATTCAATGTTTCCTTTTGCAATTTATTCTATCTAGAAACCATCCATAACTTACCAGATAGGGGGGGGGGGGGGGGGGGGGGGGGGGGTGGGGGACTTACGACGCAATCAAAATTCATTCTCTCCACGGGAATATCGACGAAAATCACAACTGGTTACTGAAGATAGGGGGGGGAAACTGGACGCAATAAAAATTCATCCTTCTCCAGGGGAAATTGGGCGCAAATAACAGATGATTACTCTCAAAAATAAAACTGTAACCTGTTCTATTGTGTTTAGTTTATTGCTTTGGTTAAAATAAAGTTATAAAACTGTAACCTGCTCCTTTCCCTAAATTGATAATTTAACATTGAGGCCTATGATGTTTCTCTATTCTGGTATTAGTGTATTCCAGTAGGCCTATTGTTATTGTTGAATCTAGTCATAAATGTCGAACAGTGAAAGTGCAGAAGTTGCGTTATTTAATATCATAAAACCATACTGACTAGAATACGGTTCTAGCTCTTGCATCTGCGCTGCCAGAATGATACCGGTATGCCACTGCACTACAACAGTATAATAACCGGCGCTCTTACTGTCTTAATATTAAATACCATAACTTCTGCACTTTAACTGTTCACTATACAACCCTAACACGAAGTGGGGACTTCGCGCAGCACGAAGTTGGCAGAGCCTTAGCGAATTGACACTGTTAGGGGGTAGGTCAATTTATGCAAATAGTCACGTTGGCCCTCTAGCGGCAGACTGGAGAACTGCAGATGGATTCGCCTCCTTTGAAAGTCACAGCTAATGGTCTAATACATATCTGCCAAGTTTCAGCTTAAACGGATTAAAAGCAAAGAAATGGGAGGGCATTTAATGTTTAGACATGTGGCCCTCTAGCGGGAGACCATTGCACTGATGGTGTCTGAAAGTCTCTCAAAAATCTCAACTTTTGCTCATATTGATACCTACAAATTTTCAACTTGGCAGCTTTAAATCCGACAAAGTTATTAGCATGTCAAAATCGTAACAACGACGACGACGACGACGACAACGACGACGACGACGACAACGACGACGACAACTATTTGCATAAATTGACCCACCCCCTAACAGTGTCAATTCGCTAAGGCTCCGCCAACTTCGTGGCTCGCCCCACAATACTTGAATACTGGAATAAACTCTCACTCTGTAATAATACAACAATATTGTGCCTCTACATTATTGTGCCTCTACCGGCTGACCGGTAATCTGACCTGTATGCTGATTTGTTACTGTTCCTTAGGTTGCCCGGCGACAATGCTTCCTGCGTAGTTTATTATACTCTTTCAATTTATTTTTCGGCAGCATATACTGTAGTTAAAATTTAAGGCTGATTATTTTTTCACTGTTTTCCGGAGGGTTTATAGTGTTTTCCCTGTGTTTTACGGTGATTACTTAAGGTCTGCTATGCGAGGAGTACATTTAGGATTACCAATTTAGAGTAGTACATGTGTCAAAATTCCTGCTGATCAATATATTTCACTGTTTTCCGGGTGTTTTACAGTGTATTTCCTATGTTTTCCCAGTGTTTTACTGTTTTACTAGTGTTTTCCTAATTTAAAACTATCCCCGATTACTCCCAAAAATAAGACTGCAAACTGTTCTGTTGACTTTTATGTAAGGGTCCAGTAGTATACCGCTTACCAGATCCTAGTAACGATGTATCTTACTATGAGACTCTAGTAATGTATACGGGCTTGTACAGTATCTGACAACAAATCCCAGTCCAGGATATCTAAATAAACAGATATAGTACACAAACGACTACTGGCGAGGAACAGAGCCTTGTATCTATTCTATGTACGTGAGCGGGTCGAATGCCTACGTACTAGACAGAAGGATACCTGTCCTCTAACCGGTGAGGCAGATGTACAGTTACCGTAACAGACCAAACTCACGGGAAAACAATCCCCGCGCAGCGAATCCTAACTATCACTGACAGTCCTAAATACAGTAACTTGCCGCGGTGTGATTTATATGGTTTATATACGAGCTAGTGGGTTAACAGACCTAGCGTAACAACACTGACAGTCCTAAATCAGTCGAAAAGGGGTCGTACCTAAATGTAACAATAACTGATCCCCCTGTACGAAATCAGTCTAAAGGGTCAGGCCTAAATGTAACAATACCGTTGTCCAGACAAACAACAGTTTAATAACGAAAATGAAATACTCCTTATTTTGCCGCAACTAAATCAGATCCTAATTTTACAAATACAGATAATTTCCACCTAACGTAATGTATAGTACGCTATAGCTAGTAGAACTTTAAGGGCGATATGTTTTAGGGCGTGTGTGTGTGGGTGTGTTACAAATAAAACAATTTCGGGTAATTCCTTTTACTAGGTTTTAGTGATTTTCTGACTAAAATGATACCGTGCGCTAGCTACTAAAATAAACTAGTCGCGTTTGTAGAACTTTATACTCACGAATGACGTCAAAGCTCTCTCCTTCCTATCCACAACCCAATGGGCAACCACAGTGTTAGTAACTACACCCGTGATCGGCACTAATACCAGATTCTGGTTGTAAGATAAGAATAGGGGTTAATCGCTACCGTACGTTAGCTGATCTGGTATACTAATTTAATTCTAGAACTTTGTTGCTGCGGTAGTTAGCAGCAATACCTATCAGTACGTGGCAAGGCGCGGTAGGATATTAATAAACCTCCCTAGGCCAAGCAGTGTGCCGGTAGCAGAAATACTCCTTGCCTGATCAAATAGCTAACTCCAGACAAGGGGGGGGG
>JAUCBJ010002986.1:0-70334 GCA_032718475.1 Nemertoderma westbladi | reverse complement strand
TATGCTTATTCCCCAGAAGTTAGTTATTTTCCCAGTTATTTAACCCGCGGGCAGGAAACAACCCGAGGGCGAAGCCCGAGGGTGTTCCTGCCCAAGGGTTAAATAACTGGGAAAATAACTAACTTCTGGGGAATAAGTAAGTTGTTACACATGTACTTTGGTATGCATTTCGATTATTTTTATCCCTAACAACTATTTACAGATTCTAAAAGGGCATTGTTTGGGGGGAGAGTTTACAAAATGGGGCTTGGAAAGTTTTGGGGGTGTTTATATTGATTTTGCCCAAGGGCATTGGAAAATTTTCGGTGTGTTTCACTTTAATTCATTAATTGCATAGGTGTTATTTTGCCCAAGGGAATAATAACACCCAAGCTCCAAAGGTAAAACATTAGGCCTACTGTGTCATGTCATCCAATCGCCGTAAGATTCGATCATCAAAAAAGCACCTGAATTTGTTAGTGAAAATTGATGTCAAACTTATTTAAATGGTTTACATTCTAAAATTCATATTTTCTTACATTGGACGCTAGGAGTAACTTTGCATAAACTTCAAATTGGATATATAACTAAATTGGTTGAATTAATTGAATAGTATTTTTGGTGGACATGTCATGTATCCACTACCCACAGAAGGGGGGTGTATATCGTTCACATTAAATACATTTATTAGTATAAATAATTATTTAGTAAAGGGGAAAATGTTAATTAATTTAATGGTTCTGGAATATATGAAGTTTATTAAGAATATATATTATATGTATATGAATATATATTAATATATATATATATATTACTTACTATTGAGTTTCGGATTTTGCTCAAACTACGTGGAAAGCTACAAACATTTTCTATTTCGATGCTCTTTCAACACATGTGATAAAGTTTAAGAAATTCCACGAAAAATATTTTCACATTTACATTTTTCGCCGGGAAAAGTAAGTTCAATGCAATCCTCGGCCTACGTTATGATTAACTATTATTCCCTAGGGAAAAAAGTAGGTACTTATTTTTCTCCACATTTTGAGCTATATTTGAGCTAACTACTGTAAATAGTAACATTATAAGAATAACATTAATATTCCCATAGTAACGGATTGTTATGCCAGTTTTAAAAGAATGATGTCACTTATTAGAGTCGACCAACACCTATCTCCGCTCCACTATATCAAAGTATGGTCTAGAAAATGTAGTTTTGGCTAAGAACTGCATAAAAGTAAAGTAAAGTTATATTCAAACGTGTAAGAAGAAACACCCAAGGCAACAACCAAAAGGCTCCATTCTCTTGGCTATTATCTGTAACGCAGGGAAGGCACCACACTACTCCCAAGGTCGAGTACTCTGGTTATCTAACCATATTCTTTACTCCTTAACTCATGACAGGTTGCCATTAGCCTACAGTACAACTGGAAGCTAGCAAAAATTTGGCTGTTCTGGGGCTTGAACACCAGACCTTCCGCTTAGAAGACCGGTTAATACTTTTTTTTCCTTTACTTTAATATTAAAACGTTTCAATGTCTGTATTAAAAAGGAAAAGGCAGAAAGAGGCGAACGTATTTAAACGACATTCTTAGATATCTTTTTTTAACATTTAGGAGGAAGGAACTGGAGAAACGCCTCACTGCAGTACGAGGTAGTACGGTACATTGCAGCCTATATAAATACAGGCCAAACTAGACCTACCTGCAGGGCTGCAGGCTGCAGACCTGGTACGGTGCGACTCTGGACTGTGACACTATGTAGGCCTACTGTACCGGTACCTCTTAATTTGCCGTGGAAATTGAAAGTTTAGTCATAGGTCAGTGCCGTCAGTATAAGTCGTCAGTATGAGTATGACAATGAGGTGATTAATGAGACATAAATAGGCCTTGCTGTCTAGTGGAGCACAGCCCAATAATAATGAAACATGAAATACAAAACGCCCAGTAATAATGAAACATGAAGTACAAAACTAGTTAGTGGTCTGAATACCTGTTTTACACCTGATGTGACACACAACAGACCTAAGACGAGTACAGCAGCATTACCGGTTCCTATGTTTGTATGTCAGTATGTGGTGTCACGATAAACACTTCACTACTAAGAGGGAATAACATGGTTATTTTGCCCTAGGGCAAAATAACTTTTTTGGCCGTAGCCCAGCATTAGGGATAGTTATCATCCCGCTAATAAATGTGTAACAACTCAGTTTGTAGTCGTGCTGCAATAATGTGTTGACAGAAAGTGCTGGTGCTCTCAGTTACCATAACAACTGTGTGCTCGCATCGCACCGAGGTTGCTATGTATAGAAACGAATATATTTTAAATTAAACTATAATACAACGTTTGTAAAATAATATCATACTAAAATCATATCGGTTGTTACTTTACCACCAACAATAAAGTAAGAAATTCAGGCAGTGAGTCACAACATAATATTATATTATTACTTTAACAGACTTCCTATTCGAAAACATTTTATGTACTAAATTTAAATTATTCATTAAATAACATCTGCAATACCATTTTATTAAAACCTTATCTCGTTTCTCGGACTGTAGTTAGTAGTAGAGTAGGCCGTATCAGCAATATGGAATAGTTTATTAGTATTAGTTGCCCCTACCAGGTCTCTAATAAACCGCCTGTCAATACAGTTATTGTTGCTCTCGAGATAAAGTGTAGAAATTACTTGCAGTCTGACCGCATGCTGATAGATTTTCGCAGTAATTGCGAAGAGTAATAAATGTATTATTAGTGGTCGCTGTGGGTGTCTGAGTGAGTGTTTGGGAATCTTGGAACTCTTACGCATACCAGCCATCGCACAATGCTCTGTTATCTTCTTTTAATTATTCCTACTGAAAGAACTCTTCTTCAAATATAATTGAGATTGGGGGAACCTGGACTGGTTTACTAAAAATACTGGATATTATTTCAGACACCAACACACGACAAATCTCAGTAAATATTAATTATGAATGGGAGAATCTATTAGGCTCGTTAAGCCAAGGAATGCATGTTCACCACCATGGGTGATCTTCCACAGTAAACCCTTCCACCATGTTTCCTAAAGGAATACCTGTTCACCACCATGGGTGATCTTCCACAGTAAACCCTTCCACTCTGTTTCCTAAAGGAATGAATGTGCACCAACATGGGTGATCTTGAACAGTAAACCCTTCCACTCTGTTTCCAAAGTTGCCTTGGTTCCCATTTATCGATCACTGAAGGATGAAAGCCGGGGTTGGGCTAGGCTGCAGCATTTAAAGCACTGTGCCCAAACAGTGCTGCTCCATCTAGGGATCGAACCAGGGCTCCCTAATTGGAAGTCTATTAATGTCACCACTAGACCAAGCTGCTGCTTGGTCATATTAATTATGCTACATTTTATAATACTGGCTTACCTGAGAATCATGTGGGGCGAGCCACGAAGTTGGCGGAGCCTTAGCGAACTGTCACTGTTAGGAGGTTGCCTCAATAATGGTAAATAGTTGTCGTTATCGCCGTCGTTACGATCGTCCTAGTAATCCGTTAAATCTGAAACTTGGCAGGTTTTTACTAAACCATTAACTGTGCTATTCAAAGGAGGCTCATCTGTCTGCAGTTCCCTAGTCTGCCGCTAGAGGGCGAAATGCCTCATCGAAATCCGTGACCCATTCAGTTATTTATGATCCGTTCAAGCTGAAACTTTACAGATATGTTCTAGATCACATCTGTCATTGTGGGGTCGGTAATCGATTTGCAGTTCTGCAGTCTGCCGTTAGAGGGCGAAATATATGCAAGTCACAACCTTCCCCATTTCCTTGAACTTAATCTGTTTAGGCTGAATTTTGGCATATGTACCGGTACTAGAAAACTGGCTACTTCTTTGTGAGTCGGTACTCCATCTACACTTCTACAGTTTGCCGCTAGGGGTCGAATATCTCAAAGTGAAAATCTTCACTCATTTCGTTACTTCTTATCCATTCAAGCTGAAACTTTGGCGGATATGCATGCTACACCGTAGACCACCCATAGGCTGCGTCTTTGTTTGGACAGTAATCCTTCGACAGTTCTCCAGTCTACCGCTAGTGGGCTAAAATGAAAACATTTTAGAAATATCTTAAATGAAAACATTCAGCCCTTAATTGACCTGATACATATTCTGGACATCTGTCTGAGTTTTTGTGAGGTCTTTAAATCGGATGTAGGACAATTCGGTCCCGGACAATTCGGTCCGGACAATTCGGTCCCGGACAATTCGGTCCCGGACAATTCGGTCCCAAAACACTAAATAAATGGGACCGAATTGTCCGGGACCGAATTGTCCGGGACCGAATTGTCCTAGGACCGAATTGTCCTAGGACCGAATTGTCCGGGACCGAATTGTCCGGTTCCTGATAGCAACTTTTTAGTGCTTTTTTGATATTGATGAATGTTCTAGAACATTAGTAGAGATATTTGTTATGGTAGCTAGTGTTATTTACTTGCTAGAATTTTTTGAAATTTTAAAAATACTGTATTTTTTTTATTTTTGTTATTGGTAAGTGTTCGAGAACATTATTATATATTATTTATTAAGGTGTAGCTAGTGTTTTTTTTTACTAGCTAGCATTTCCTTGAAATTATAAAAACACTTGTGAAAACATTGATATTTCAGAATTAGGCCTAAACTGTTGCTGATTATATTAATTACCAACAATATTGATGATATTATAAAAGTCCCTGAATGAGATCCAGCTATTATCTAGGATAATAATTTAGGCTTGTTAACCAACCAACAACACATACAGTATACTTACGCAGTATATAAAAAATATCAGTTTTAAAAATAAACATTTTAAATACATACTATTACTAGCTAGTAAATAATTCACAAGCTCCATAAAAACACCATAGCTACCATAACTAATACTGTTAACAAAAAAAAGTAAATTTTTTTTATTTTTAAAAAAATACTAGCTAGTAAAAAAACACTAGCTATCATATAATAATATCTAGTAAGGTTCTAGAACATTCACCATTATATAGTACCAATTAAATTTGGTCCCGGACAATTCGGTCCTGGACAATTCGGTCCCGGACAATTCGGTCCCGGACAATTCGGTCCCGGACAATTCGGTCCCGGACAATTCGGTCCCGGACAATTCGGTCCCAGTAATATGCATGTTTTGGGACCGAATTGTCCTAGTCAGTATCCGGACAATTCGGTCCCGGACAATTCGGTCCCGGACAATTCGGTCCCAAAACGCCAAATTAATGGGACCGAATTGTCCGGGACCGAATTGTCCGGGACCGAATTGTCCGGACCGAATTATCCGGGACCGAATTGTCCGGGACCGAATTGTCCGGACCGAATTATCCGGGACCGAATTATCCGGGACCGAATTGTCCGGGACCGAATTGTCCTGCTTCCCTTTAAATCGACTCCAGTTACTACATATATTTTGCTTATATTTCTTTCGAGTAGACGCCTAACATGAGACACTTATGTCACGTGCTGCGCGAAGGCCCCCACTTCGTGTATAATATAATTAATCCACTGCGCACAATTATGATTGACATTGAGAATTAAAGATAACGAAACATAATGATATGAAATAAAATAATCAATTTATGTATTCTTATATAGAATTGATTAAACAATTTAAACGGCTATAACAGAATTATACTCAAAATGTATCAATTTTTTAACTTGTATGCCATCATTGCATTGTTAGCATTGCTTTTTAATGATGGCTCGACTCCACCACACGATAACCAATGCTAATGGGAACAAGCTGGCAAGCCTGGAGGGTTCACGGTCCTCCTACTTAATCAGTACAATAATAATACGTTTTCGTTCGGGTAGGCCTATGTTTCCTTTTCACTTGTTCCCATCGTAGGCGACCTCATGCTCATCCCACCACGACCACGACCACCAGTTACGAGTTGGGTAGGCGTCTACCGGCAACCGGTAAGTAATTACGCGCCACACGACGTCATCCCGCCATCCGCCAACATTTATACCGGTACGGTAAGCCTACCACCTACCGGCTGGCTACCATCGCACCGTCTGACCGTAGGTCTACCGCCTACGCCTACCGGTCAACCGGTAACGGTAGGCTACCGCGTACCGGTACAGCGGTACTCAAAGTCGTACCGGTATTGTCGTAATTGACAAATGCAGGATTAAACCGTAACCCGTTCCGGTACAGGTACCATATGCATCTGAACGACTGGACGGTTAATCTCATAGCATAGCTGCATAGGCCTACCGGTAGTCAGTGCGAAGTCGCCTGCGAACATGGCGAAATATTATATTTACTGCTAGGGCTACTGGGCTAGGCTAGGACCTACTGCTGTACTGACCTATGACAGTATGAAGATAGGGAGATAGGCCTACAGTGGTCAGGTAGTACCGGTCCGGTATGCCTACTACAGGCAGACAATCAGACAGTACTAGCAGTGCTAATTAATTACCTTAATTAAATCTTCAATTAGGCCATAATGTAGGTCCAAATTTAAAAATCGGCCTCCGTTAATCGATTTAGAAATAATTCAGGTAACTCCATGCCAAATATCAGAATCATTCATTGCGTTCCCTATGACAAGATAGCTTTTTCCTAAACCATGCGAAAACACGCAAATATAGCGCTCACATCGCACAAATACCATCTCGACACCCAATTTTTTGTATGAGCCTTCGCCATCCCTATATCTAACTTTTGTCCAAATTTTGTTTCGATTGATTAATAAATAACTGAGATATCGCTCTGGACACACACACACACACACACACCTACTAACACACACACACACACACACATTACGGTAATAATGGTCACTTATGTCAAGGACCGTGAACCAATATCTACCAACACATTAATGTGGTTGGTTGTTTCCTAAGCTACTTACAACCAGCACGCCATATTATATAGTGGGAACTGGTAATCAGCTGAATTCTGTCATTTTGACTTAAACCGCAATATAATATTGCTTTTCGTCAGTCAGCTTATTACTCTAAGTTTGTATGTTTTCTTCACAGCAGCGTCAGTTCATTTAATACCAGATAGCGGCGCAAATTGAACGCAAGAGAGTGAACTATACTTTAGTTTATTGTTTTGGTTAGAATACACCGCCACTGATGTACCGAGGTAACCTTCATAACGTTCCCTTCATGTTTTAAGTTAAATTAATTTTCTATACCCTCTGTCAGGCTTGCGTTCATTTTATGGGCTTAATCAATAGTAGTTGTAGCTGTCTATAAATAATTGATACAATTTAATTTTTCATAACTGAACTATAATTATAAATTAAATAAGTTAATAACACGAAAATCTTACTTTAGTGGAATAATAATATTACACAGATATTGGCTTTCTGTGAACTCTTAAATTGGCGACGACAATAATTTATATGACTCCAATTTATTTTTCCACAGTAGCGTAATTAAATATCGACTGTTTACAATTATTTGTTTGATAATAACCTACTCTCACGTTGCCTTCATTTAAACAGAGATAGATTTTAATGAGGATTCTGTAATGAGTACGTCCTTATTATAAATGCTTGTGTGTTCGGTGGTGTATTCCGATTTAATGACATACAGTCTGTTAACTAACTGGGTGTGTGCGTTTAGCGAGGGCATTAAAACACCGCGTGGTTTTTCTTATACTAATTGCGGTCTGTGTGAAATTACTTTAATGGATTTAATTTACGTATAATTATTAATTTTACTTAAATTGAAACTAACAAGGACTATTATTCGATAAAAAAAAGTAAGCGCGTTTTTTTTCATTTAGCGAAATTCAACTATTCTGTCCGACTTGTGGAGTTTTAGAGTGGGCAGGTTTTAGCACGGGCGAAGCGAGTGTTAAAATGCCAACGAGTTGAATATTCAACACACGAGGGCAGAATAACTGAATTTTTTAAAGAAAATGAGAAAACAGTGGTTTCCGCTACGTTTTTATATCGTACCGGTATATTGTTTTATTTGAAAAAATATCACCAGCGTTATCACTGGTTACGACGTATAATATTAGCACTATATTTTAAGGTCCGGTACTGCGAACAGCCATTCCGTAGGATCTGAGGATGAGACAGCTCTATCCACTATCAATCCATTATCACCAATTCCAGAAATTAAGATTTTACTGTACTAGGCCTACTGTGTTACCATGTACAAGTATCGGTACTGTACAGACGGAAGGTTGTGTGAGCTAGCTGTACAGTAAGCTAAAATGAGTTTAAAAAATTTATTTTTTAAACTAATTTTCCACAAAATTAGTTCAAAATACTTTTTTGTAACTAATTTAGTGAAAAAAAGGTTAAATTTAACTCAATTTTAAAAATATTTACTATTTACTTCGAAATCCCGTTCTAAGAAAGCTGGAAACGCGTGTATTTTTCACCGCGGCCCTTGGTGAAACAATAACGCATACAGAAACAGACTGATTGCTAATACTCTTTAATTAACTAATTAATAAAATAACATTTACGTAATTGTTTCTTTATTATATTTAACTATTATCGCCAAAAAATATGCAGATGCACTAGTTCATAATAAGCGTAATAAAGATAAACTAGGATAAAGTATAAAGTCTGTGTAGTTTGATTACATTGTTGTTTTGACTTTGTTTTCGTCTTGTTTGCTTCGTTCATTTAACGAACATACCCATTGTATCAGAATAATAAAATATAATTAATAGTATTAATTAATTTATTCTCTATATAATTATAATAGTACCAAAGAGCGCGGTGGCACAACCAATTTTATAATATGTAATTAATGTATCAATCCTATAATAGTAGTCGCGTGTGTTTAATCTATCGTGTGTTTGTCGTATCGCTTTTGGTATACTAATTAATGTCGGCCTTTAATCAGTTGTAGCTAATTAATGGAATTGTGTAATGGAACTCTTTTAGAATAACTAGGTGTTCCTTTCGTCTTGTGATAATGTTATTTAATTATATTATGGGGAACTATGGGGATATTATCGTAAATGGAAATTATATTGTGTGTGTAAGGAAATGTATCGATTTGTAATATATTTTAATTGTATAGAATAATAATAATTTGTAATTTAATTCTGCATGTTATTTTACATTAGAATGGCGACCCGTGATAGTTCCACTACTGGTTCCGCTCGTAAATATACCAGTTCCACTGTAAAGTTGTCATGTTCAGGGTGTTCAAGTGGGTAGGGCGTCGTTTTTCCCTCCGTTGGGTAGGTCGTGAGTTCGAGCCCCGAAAAGTAACAGCCCAGTTTTCGTTAAGTTTTTAACTCTAAGGAACTGCAGTTTCAACCCACCCAGCTGTAATGAGACCTGGGGGAGTAGAGAAACGGTATGATAGTAAGAGTATTTGGCCTTGGGAGTTAGTGTGACGCTTTCACTATCTTACAGCTAACACTCAAAAGAAATTACCTTAACTGTTTATTAAGTTCGCGTAGCGAGACCTCCTAGTATTCACTCCGTTGTTGGTGTTGTTGTTAATTTCCAGTTAGCTTTCAGTTTTATAAGGCTTCATACGGCGCAGTGTCGAAGTTGGTAGAGCGTTGGACATGGAATCTCTAGGTGCTGAGTTCAATCCCACTTACCAGCGATTCTTTTTTGGTAGTATGATTGTTAGTAAGCCATTCAAGGAGGAGACAGTTCGTGCGTTAGTAGATGCGGACCTTTGAGTCGGACGGATGGTCGGACAATTCAAACTAAGTTATGGATTGCCACCCCACCATGTCATTGAAATATTGTAAAACACCAGATCATTATTTACACTATTTCGTGACTATAGAGCTAAACCAACACATACTACATGTGACGGGATTTAGGAGTTGGCATCTGAACCCTGACCGGTGTGTTGTTTTGGGCTATACGCGTCGCCGCGTCCGTAGGCTGCTGAAAGCTGTAGTCTGAATGTTAAGGCCGAAGGCTGTTTGAATAACTGAGTTTTTAGTGCCAGTTGTTGTAAAGTTGTCAGAACGTAATAATAGCACAGTCAGAATATAGTAGCACGGTAATGACGATGGTTAAAAACCGTTCTGGTCTCACAACTGTACAGATACCAACTGAATCATAATCAATAAGTACAACGGTTATATTACCGACCCATATTGGTTACTCCTACTGTTCTAAGTGGCCTGGCCAATGGATGCGTTCCAATCATCTGTTTTCCCGTCCCATCATTGGCTAACCTAATTAATCTCCATCTCGCCACTCCCTTTTGCCACTATCCCCAATTGCTAGCCCCTTTATCCCCTGAGATGGCTTATGGCCTCTCAACTCTGTTCGTGGCTGGCAATGTGTATCGGCTAACTTGGTTATTAGGTGAAACTATATTAGTAATGTCACCTTCCCAACTATAATTGTTAAAAAGCCACTTTGCCCATTTTCCGCTGGGTAGCGCAGGGAATTGAATCTGCTTACACTCCCCCCATGCTATGTCCCAGTGTCCGAGTGGATACGACGCCTGAACTGCTTACACAATAGTGTTTTGGTGCAGGTTCGAAACTGACTGTAGAAATTTCGCATTGTTGTGTCCCTATGCAAGACACTTTAGACATTAGTGCCTATGCCAAGCCAGTGGTATAATGGGAACCTGGCTTTGCTGGTGTAATGATAATAAAAGCGCTTTGAGTATGCTGAGCGTAGTTAATCGCTATATAAATAACCAATATTATTATTATTATCTTCCCGGTGAGAAGATAGCATCAACCTTAAGTGCGCTTCAATTCCTCTGGAATCCAATCTAGTATTGGACGTGGGGTGGAATTTTCTTCTCGGGGTCAGCTTTACAGGCTGGCCCCCCTGGGTCTGTTTTCACTACCCATCCTTGGTACATCTGCGAGCCATGCTGTACCAAGGCATCTGGCGTCTCTGTTTTAGACGATCACCGTCACTCCTCACACAATTTTATCTCTCGGACTTTGTTGTCCCTTCCTCTCTCACTACTCCCTTAGGATTCATCCCCCTCCATGCTCGCTCCCACGCTTCCCGACACCTCCTCCCCATGCTCCTCCCATACTCAACCCG
The DNA here is from genome assembly GCA_032718475.1 of Nemertoderma westbladi. Taxonomy (NCBI): domain Eukaryota; kingdom Metazoa; phylum Xenacoelomorpha; order Nemertodermatida; family Nemertodermatidae; genus Nemertoderma; species Nemertoderma westbladi. The sequence continues at coordinate 59,369 of JAUCBJ010002986.1, read as the reverse complement.
TTTTTGCTGTCACTCTTCACACTCTTATCGGGTCTCACGCATCTATGCACCATGTCAGTGAGATCCGTCACTGTCCCGTACTCCTGTTTCTGTCAATTAATCCCCAGTCCCAGTAGCTAATTGGAAAAGGTTATATCTGACTATAGTACGTATATTATAGTTTCTCTAACATCGATTGATTACTTATGTACATACTAATTGCACTTGTGTTAATTGCACTTTGAAATTATTCGTACTGGTCTGTCCATGCGGTGCCTTCCAGGCACGTTAACATCGCCTGTAATCAATCCTAGAGTTCTATATTGCTCCTCCCGCACCCTCCGGGAACCATCTCAGTTCCTTACCCCTATCGTCGTCCTGCCTGGGTTCTTCCCTTCCTGTTTCCTCTTGAGGCTACTCATCCTCGCTGATACCGTCTTACCAAGCCCCGTTGTTGGTTCTTTGGGTGCGGGTGTTATTAACTCACGGTATCGCTTCGCAGTTGTCCCACTGAGTGTCCCTCCTGTTTCCCCCTGGTAGCGTCCCACAAGATCATTTTCATCGCACTCGGCACGTGTTCCGCCTGAAAATCCCTGAATTCTATCCTATTTTCTGGTTACCATCTATCCAGATATCTTTGGGTGTTGATGACCCCTCCGTGTAATGCCGCTGTTGCTACCTCGTGATACGTGAATGGTAGTCTCCTATTGGTAATCTCCTGGTGGGCTCCTAGATTAATATTGAAGAAGCCCCACCGGAACTCCTGGGCCTTCCTCCTTTGCCGTGTCATGACTCCCGACGTTGGCCCACTCCTCAAAAATGCGAAACTTCTCCTCGTCCTCCATCCAGTCACACTGGTGCTCAAAGTGCCCCCTAAACTTGCACTTCGAACACCTGTGGTGCAACCTTGGGCATGCACCCATCCTGTGCGTAGACTTGCGGCAGTAAAGACACGCCGTCCCCTTCTGGTAATGGTATAGACAGTTCTTTTACTGATGGGTTAGTCTCCCTTAATAATCGCAACCATCTATCACTGTCTCTCGCCCCAAATCATCCTTGGCTCCACGTAGCCTCCTGGGTCTGTGGAGCTGCTGGAAGGTAAACATCTCGACGTTGTCCTCCCTACCCATGTCGACGTCCTCCTCTTCCCTCGGCATCGTTTCTCCAAACACTACCCATGGTGCTGTCCCTGGTTGCTCACCGAGTCGGATTGTGTTCGCCTGGGAAGTCTGTTGCCGGCTCCCCGTGTTCCCAGGTCCGCTTGCCGGGTGCGTCCCAGAGGGCTCTCTACCCGCTGGCTGTCACTACTCTCCCGTCCACCCAGTCTGTGTCCAACCAGCTGATTCTCTATATCGGCGGCATGACCCCGTACTCGTCCTCCTCCTCTCCCCCCGCTGGGACCGGACCCAAACCCGGGATCACGCTCGATCCACTGTGTCCCTTTTCTGGCCTGGTATTCGCCCATGGCCTTCCACCTCCCTCGGTCTCTTCCTTCCGAAGTCGCCCTCAGACCCAGCAGGCACCGGCATTCCTTGCATCCCCGATGTAGACTGTATCGGCGTCTCTTCCATCCAATCCAGCTCGTCCCCCAGCCGAAACTCGCCCGAGGTCTCTGATCCCCACCTCAACTCGTTCAAATCTTGGGCTTCGAACTCGTACTGCCCTCCCCTTATATCTGCCTGCTGCCTCCCTTCTCTCTCTCCTCAACTCTATCCGCCTCCTGTTTCTCCCATCGCTTATACGGTATGTCTACCTCTCTGTCCACCAGGTGTCAGGTATTGTAATATACCGACTCGCCCTTCAGCCCCGGGTGGTCTACAAGACCTTCTAGGGCCATCTTAAAGGCTCGCTCTCCTGTGACTCAGAGCTGATCCTGATAGTAGAAACGCCGTCGGCTCCCTGCTTATAGTCACCGTGATGAATAGGTTTACTAAACCTATCATTATGCAGTCCTCTTGTAGGATATATCTCTTCTGATATATCTTTATCACTCCCTTCCGGAAGTGATATAGCTCCTCCTTCCCCGGTCTGCCGGTCTCGCTCCCCATTTGAGTAAGTTTGCAAGTTCCGCTCCGTATCCCTCCCGGAACTTGTTCCACTCCATCGGCTTGTGGCAGACGAATCCCATCAGTTGGCCCATCGCCATGGCTCCGTAATGTCCCGTGTTGTCCACCAATCCCAATCCGTCTGGTTTTGTCATAGTATGTAGACCTGCATGTCCAGAAGATTTGGGGTGCCCGGTCCAATAAACCTGTCTGCGTTGCCGCGTATCGCCAATACCACCTTGACCGTAGTCTTCAGCCTCACTAGGTCATGCACCGCATTCGGCAACCGTTTTAACTTAGGTCCCTAGGTTGAATAGAAAGTTATCCATTCGGCGCCGCTATGTGCAGCAATATGGTTCTAGCCGATCCTCCTGACCCCCTTCTCGAGCCCTCGTCGTCCTCCATGGTCCCTTCGTCGTCTAGGACCATGTATCCACCCTTCTCCACGGAATCTACAAACCTCCTCCACTCCTTCCTCGGTGGTTCCCTCGGGTACTTCGGTATCCCAAACCTAGCCTTGTCCCCCTTTACAACATAGCGAAGATGCTCGTTGATCGCATTGTCCAACGACGGCGTCCCGTAGGTCCCGACCAGTCGTCGCTCGTGTATCTCCCTAAACTGATACTGTAGCGCATGCGCTTTGTGACCCTTCCGGAGTCGTTTGTAGTATCCCTTCGTCTTGTTCTCCGGATGCCTCAGTGTGAAATCCACTAGTAACTCCTTTCCGCTCTTCTCCAATTTCCTCTTCTTCACTAGTTTCTCCGCCATCACGTATCCACTCACTCTCACCAAGCTGGTGGGGCCTTATAAAGGCTCAGTTAGGTAAAAGGGTTACTAAATAAGATCTTATTAGCTTTGATTAGCGATGGCCTACCTCATATCTGTTCCTTTTGCTTCCTTTTAGTACAAATATTCCCCTATGTGTCAATTTTTGCTCCTAATTTACAATTTTGTCCGTTGCTTTTATTAATGATTCTAGAATTTTTCTTCTCAGTTGCTATAATTTTATTATTTGTTATTATTTTATATTCTCCCCCATATGTGGTATTATTCTATCTGCTACTTGATTACTACGTAAGTAATCAATTCCTACTTGTATACAGAGAAGACTAGCTACAGTTTTCCTATTGTCGTACTAGCTTCCTACCAGACAGTCTCCTGGCTCTGTAACAATACCCTAAATCTGTACTATGGGCTATGCGCTACAGTAGTCTAGTTCGTGCGGCCTACATGGTCTATTCTACTACGCCTACATACCCCCCTCAACTCCTCACGTGGCACCCTCAATGCCCACAATAGTACGTATTACGTGTTATTATTGGTCCCATTGGCCCGGCTTGTGCTGGTATTTATTACGTATGTTGGCACATTGTGCCCATCAGACGTACGCAAATATACCCCTCCTAATCCTCACTATGGTACTGTGTACCCTTCTACTACAGTATGCGTACATACCCCCCTCAACTCCTCATGTGGCGCCCTCATTGCCCACAATGGTACGTATTACGTATCTATGGTACTATGTACCCTCCTACTACAGTATGCTAATAATACTACAGTATACTAACCTAATTAATCTCCATCTCGTCGCTAGCCCCTTTGTCCCTGAGATGGCTTATGGCCTCTCAACTCTGTTCGTGGCTTGCAATGTGTATCGCCTAGGTTGGTTATTAGGTGACATTATATTAGTAATGTCACCTTCCCAACTAAAATTGGTAAAAAGCCACTTTGCCCATTTTCCGCTGGGTAGTGCAGGGAATTGAATCCGCTTACACTACAATTAAACAAATTAACCAAAATGACGCAAGATGGCGGTATGTATCATGTGTTAAAATACCATAGATTTATTTAGGTCCATTTAGAATAATATATCTTGAGATAATAGTAGAACCAGAACAACCATCATAACATTAAAGTTGTAAAATATCATAGGTAAAACAACTCACAGTTGGAGAGTAATGATAACTTCCATGAGGTGCTCTGCCTCTCCGAAAATAACCAAAAAAAGTTCATTTTTTATAATAAATATGTTGTGATAGTCATTCCCAATTTTTTTTTATAATTGCTCATCTGTATCTTACCAGAGATCTCTGGGCAAAAGATAAACCGATTGGATCGAGGCAAATGAGTTACTTTTTTTTTAGTTTTTCCCAAAACGACACTTTTAGTGTGTTGTTCGGTCTCTATATGATCACGACTTAACGTTTAAATACGATTTTGTTCTAACGTTTATGTTATTATTTTGTTTCCAGGGCACCCGGGTATGGGCGGGCCAATGCGACCTGGTATGGTTGTTCGTTCTGGAATGTCGATGCAACCGGTTAGTAACAAAGAAATGCAAAGTCTTCATCACTGATTTGTATTTATTTAATTTTATTCTTATATTGCTTTTTTTTGTCTACCGAATATAACCCAAAATCGGGTGATCAAAGCAATCATAATTCATCCCTCTCCAGGGGAAAATCGACACAAATAACAGCTGATTAGTCCTAAAAATAAAACTACCACCTGTTCTATTGACTTTAGTTTATTGTTTTGGTTAGAATAACGTGCCACTGTATCCTGCTCCTTTCCCTTAACCGATAGTTTAACATTGAGACGAGATGAGTTTGCATTATATTTTCGACCGGACTAGAGGTAGAGGCCTGTCAACTCGTGTAAAACTCAATACAAAATAGTAGAATTGCTGTCATTTTTAAAAAGACTTAAAAATTACTTTTTTTTATCTAACGTTTATTTAATATTACCTATTCATTTATTTTGTTTGATTTTTCATCAGTATTTTTTCTTTTATAATATTATTTTTTACTAAACAATAATTAATTTGTTATTAAATTTATATATGTAAACTAGATAAGCCAGTAAATCCATAATATAGACAACATATTCATTAAATTAATTATTATTACTCCAAATTATTAATTATTTAAGTAATTACAATAACGATAGATTATAAGAAACACGTTGCTACCGCACCTATTAGTTTAATTAATACTAATACGTGTTAATTAATAAAAAAAACGCTAACTTAATGGATTCGATGTTATTTATTAACCGATATTTTATTATACCCATTGCTTCGTTAAAGGATATCCTTTATGGCCAGTCACCTGAGGTATGGCTTTGTTAAATACATTTAATTTATGTTACGTCATTGTTAATTGTTATACATTGCAGTTTTATTTTTTGCGACTGGTTATATAAGTAATTAATTGTTGTTGCCATTTTGCATAGATAGTTTAGTGCGCATGAATTATTACGCTGCCCATCTAAAAGTTATACCTTATTATTTATTAACATTTTTATTTAAAACATATCGACTATTTCGAATTTGGCGGTTAGTAATTTGTTATTATTTTTGTATTATAATAATTTATTTTCACATCACTAACTCAAGGTTCCACCTTGGTGTAGTGGTTGCATTGAATTCACATCTCCTGTAGGTCGTGGGTTCGATCCTCACATGGGCCAGGGCAGTTTTCGTTTCGGCACGAATGCTTTAAAGGGACCAGCCAGGGCGCATCTCTGCCTTGCATCCTTAAGTGGTAGCTAAATGAGTACTGGAGTTTCCTCTGGGGAGTAAAGTTCTGGGGGGACCGCACTGGAAATAAGTCGTCAGACTTTGTGCGTAATCCCTGGCCTAGCGGCCGAAGAAAATTTACTTTTTTTACTTTACTTTAAACTCGGCGTCAGAGTTTGAACCAGATTTACAACATTACGCGCAGTTGAAAATATTTAATAATAAATACCTAATTATTTATTGGGGAAATATATTGCATGTTGAATATATAATTTGTTAACTCTTTTACTGTATGGATGACTGTGTTGTGTAGTGTAGGTTGATTTACCCTTACAATCTGTATTGTGTGGCCATTCCACCACACTTACGGGATATTCACTGTGCTGTTAGATCACATAATGATAAGATGATCTAATCATCTATCTCTAATTCATAGATTCTCACATTATTATATAATAAATGATCAAAAAGTCAGTATTAATGTCATTCAGTATTAATTCCCGTCGTTAAAATCACCCAGTATATTAATTCTGGTAGCTTTAGAATATGTTTACCCTTTGTGTTTATAGGAAAGTCTTGGTCTAGCATTTCTGGGATCTATCGCCGCAGAGGTATTTAATTTCGCGATATTTATCTCTATGCATATTGTATCTCAGGACTATTTAATTAAAAGACCCACACAACTTGTATAATCTCATGGTGGCGAGGCATATCACTTGTATCCAAGCAATGGAATCATCACATTATAAAATTAGCTGCTTTAGCCACAAAATCGTATTAATTCGATTAAACTGAACCTATTTTTAATCTGACCTAATTATTATTCTTTGACAGTTCTGGTTCCCTTGTTTTCGTTTTCTATTTTTTTCTACGTATTCCACGTCTGAATGTTATTGTTAGAACGGGTTTTTTGGTCTGTATTTGTGTACTTTAGTAAATTCTACCTAGGTTACAGCTGTAGTTAAAATATTTAACTTTTAATTTTGGTGGAAGTTTCGACTCGTAACTTATTTATCTGTGGTTGAGGGTCGGTAATAGGTATGGCAATTGAGTTTCTCATTCGTTCCTCATATTTTCATGTATTTGTCGCTTTGGGTATATTTCAACTACATTTTCACCCATATCACATGCAATTGAACGTCTGTATTTTTTGTTATTTTTGTGTTTGTGTCTAACTACGGCGCCAAAATGTAGACAGGAAGGATTTTCAGGCGACGAAGCTCGTTGCTAAATGTCAATTGTACTATTTTCTTACCTGTACCGTGCCTTGATAGAGATAGACTAAGTAAATATTACAAATTAATAACAATGTTAGTATTATCGCATAAAGATATGTGAAGTCTCTGTGATAAAGTGAACTCTTCTGTCGCACGCACGCGGGCACTTCATGGTGGTCAAGTAACATTTACCTTGCGTTTCACCATGCGACCGATCACTCTAAACGGTCGAATTTGTCTTGTTTTTCTAGAACTACCCCGGCCCAATGAGGTTACCCAATCAACTCGCCCCCACAGGACCGAGGCCCTCCTGGTTGCCAAACAACAATTCATACAGCAGTCCGTCGCCCGGCATGCTGCCACCGCCAGGACCTAGTACTCCCATCATACAGAGTCCCCAAGGTTAGTATACAAACATCATATAGAATCCTGAGGCAACCTCCAAAACTCTATAATAGAAAGCATTGACTCTATAGTGTGATCTACAAGCAAAACGATCGTTTTTTTATCCAATCAGCATCCACCTCATAGGTTCGTGCGGTCTTCGCGCCCCAAGTCTCTTACTTTGCGTAGCAGTTCAAGTACTGTAATGGACTCACGCCTTCTAACGGCTGATATTACAAACTTTTGATAGACTACAAGTGTACCAAGTTTGGTTGCATTTTATCAAAGATTGACTGACTTATTCGAGTTCAAACACTTTGTGGCTCGCCCCATAGTTTAAAAATTCCCACTTTGGACTTTTTTTGGGACACTCCCCTTCAAAGATTTTCGCTTTAAGAATTCACAAATTATTGGTTACCGTGATTACACTTTGTGTTTCTTTAGATTCCAACCACTCAGGGGACAGTATGTACACAGTAATGAAGTCCAGTATGGGTGGCGGGCCCCCCGGAGTACCTGGCGGGTTCAACCCTTTACCGGGACCACCAGACGGCATGCCCATGGATGGGTCCCACCCGCACACAATTAACGGGGTGAGTCAACATCCAATATCGTTTATAATAATTAATCTTCTGATTTCGTTTCAAATTAGTGGCTTGCTACGTTTCCGGTATATTTACTTTATCTATATACCGTATTTACTCGAAAAAGAGCCTACCTCCCCCCCCACCCCCTCGAAAATACGCCCCCTCGAATTACCCCCCCCCCCCCCCCCCCTTACCATCAAATTAGCAACTTAAACGCCTTCCCCGAATAAACGCCCCTGCGGCGTTTAATAATATTACAACCCTGGTCCCAACGTACCTAAATACATTAGGTTTATATTATATTTTTCTCTATGTCACTCCGCAGTATCCAATGAACCACCCTGGTCCCGACGTACCCCTCTCGGTGTTCAACCCCGTTGGCGGACCCGGACCCGGACCCGACTCGCTGCCGCCCCTCGTCAACGGTGACCCCGTCGGCGGCGCCCTCGACCCCGTAGCCATGGCGACCGGAGGCCCCAAGAACTCGCCGGGCCCGCAGACCGGGTCCGGCAGGGCGGGGACCCCCCGGGACGTAACGGATGAGTTGGGGGGCCCCGGGGGTTACGGATTGGGGGGACCGCAGTTCAACGATAGGGGAACGGTGAGTAGAAACTCATTTATTATTATGTTCTATATTTTCTACGAAGGCATTTTGTATCAACTTACGTTGATTGTATCTCTTCTGTTCGATCTCCCACTATTACGGCTCGCCCCACATTCAGTAAACTTACGTTGATTGTATCTCTTCTGTTCGATCTCCCACTATTACGGCTCGCCCCACATTCAGTAAACTTACGTTGATTGTATCTCTTCTGTTCGATCTCCCACTATTACGGCTCGCCCCACATTCAGTAAACTTACGTTGGTTGTATCTCTTCTGTTCGATCTCCCACTATTACGGCTCGCCCCACATTCAGTAAACTTACGTTGATGGTTTCTCTTCTGTTCGATCTCCCACTATTACGGCTCGCCCCACATTCAGTAAACTTACGTTGATTGTATCTCTTCTGTTCGATCTCACACTATTACGGCTCGCCCCACATTCAGTAAACTTACGTTGATTGTATCTCTTCTGTTCGATCTCCCACTATTACGGCTCGCCCCACATTCAGTAAACTTATGTGGATTGTATCTCTTCCGTTCGATCTCCCACTATTACGGCTCGCCCCACATTCAGTAAACTTAGTTGATTGTATCTCTTCTGTTCGATCTCACACTATTACGGCTCGCCCCACATTCAGTAAACTTACGTTGATTGTATCTCTTCTGTTCGATCTCACACTATTACGGCTCGCCCCACATTCAGTAAACTTACGTTGATTGTATCTCTTCTGTTCGATCTCCCACTATTACGGCTCGCCCCACATTCAGTAAACTTACGTTGATTGTATCTCCTCTGTTCGATCTCCCACTATTACGGCTCGCCCCACATTCAGTAAACTTACGTTGATTGTATCTCTTCTGTTCGATCTCACACTATTACGGCTCGCCCCACATTCAGTAAACTTTCGTTGATAGTATCTCTTCTGTTCGATCTCACACTATTACGGCTCGCCCCACATTCAGTAAACTTACGTTGATTGTATCTCTTCTGTTCGATCTCACACTATTACGGCTCGCCCCACATTCAGTAAACTTACGTTGATGGTATCTCTTCCGTTCGATCTCCCACTATTACGGCTCGCCCCACATTCAGTAAACTTACGTTGATTGTATCTCTTCTGTTCGATCTCACACTATTACGGCTCGCCCCACATTCAGTAAACTTACGTTGATTGTATCTCTTCTGTTCGATCTCACACTATTACGGCTCGCCCCACATTCAGTAAACTTACGTTGATGGTATCACTTCTGTTCGATCTACCACTATTACGGCTCGCCCCCTTTTAGGATCACAACGAGTCGGCGGCCATTCTAAAAATCAAGGAATCGATGCAAGAAGAGGCGAAGCGGTTCGAGAAGGCGGACTCGGCTGCGGCTGCGGACTCCGGTACCGGTACCGACGGACACACAAACCGAGCGCCACCATTCGATTACATGCAGCAATAACCTAGAGCCACGCGCACTGACTGGGTCGCACCGCTGGGGGCGCCACTACCACACACAGACTGGGCCGCACTGCGGCGGGCAGCGCCACTCACAGACTCAATGCGACGCGTAGCGGGGGGGCCAACATGGGGGAAACTCGTAGGAATACAACCCCTCTCGCCCCCTCGTCTCGCACAGACTGCCACAATCCCGGGGGACGCTCAGACGCACAACCATCGATCGCGATATGTCGCCCGGCAACCCAACACCTTCATGTTTGTTTCCATGGTAATAATAATAACATAATATTGTAATAAAATAATCCTCCATGGTGTGAAACTTACTTACTTTATGTGACGGGAATATTTTTCCAGGCTAAATATTTGCGATGACGTCACCGACGCGGGAATTATTTTCTAGTGACGTCACGGCTTCCGGGTCTCTTTCCGCGCCCGGAATGGGTCTTTGTTTTTTATGTATTATTAGTTCCTCTGCATGTGCTAAGTGTGTTGGAGTTTTTTGATTGTATGTTATCATTCGCGCGCACATTGTAAATACGCCAGCTTCGATATTCACTAAACCTTTGGTGTGACTTTTGTTACTATGGTGATACACCTTGGTTCGTTGTCTCACTCAATATCTTATATATATTTATTACTGATTATTAAGTACAAATCGTATTTAGTTATTATATATTTAGATTAATATTATTTATCACGACCCTTAATTGTTGTTATATTTTAGAATATTTAATTTGGCGAATTTTATTATTTGTAGCATGTTTGTTTATATGTTGTTTTAGCGTAACCCTGTTCCCTATTTGTGGGTTTCTAGTTTTTCAATAACTCTCTTACTATTGGCTGTTGTTTTAGCAACGTGGCTATCATCTACCTTATCATATATTTTTTATCCAATATCGTTGTTGTTAAGAGGTATGTTTTAAATTTTTGTGTATTGATTTATTAATTTATATGTTGTAAAATATTATATCAATTGCGATTATCCACAACGGGAACTGTTAATTTTTTTTACGAAATAATATATTTTAACAAACCCCAAATCCGTGTGTTGAAAATTTCACGTCCTGAATGTTAAAACCCTGGAATATTTGGACTTGGTATTTACTGCCGTGCCTTTACTTTTCGGATTCTGGATCAACCTCCGAAATCCCGCCAACGAAGAAATATAAATTCAAAAATATAAAATAGATAGAAATTAAAATGTTCGGAATTAATAGACCCGAAATTTATTTGTATAATATATATATAAAATTAAAATTAATTAATTAATATATGTCCGAGCAGCTCGCTCGACCTAGTAGTAAAGTTGTAGTAATTATATTTATTCTTTTGTAAGTAAATCTATTTGATTAATTTTTTTTTTGGTTTATTATTCCCTAAGAATTTCATAGTTATTCAGAGATACTCGGTTACATTGAATGCACTAGTTATAAATTTATTACTTTTTGTCCCGGTATAAACAGGTTACGTAGCTGGCATGGCGTCTATATTAATAGGTACATATTACTTGGCGTCTATCTATATTTATTTGTTCAATCTGCTACGTTTATATTAAATTCATATCTGGTGTTGCGAGTGTGACAGAAAACAGAGCTCCTGCTAGGGAACATAGCTCCTAATAGGGAATGGAGCCCCTAATAGGGAACAGTGCTCCTAATAGGGAATAGAGCCCTTAATAGGGAACAGTGCTCCTAATAGGGAACAGAGCTCCTAATAGGGAACAGAGAGCTCCTAATAGAGAACAGAGAGCTCCTAATATGGAACAGAGCTCATACTAGGGAACATAGCTCATACTAGGGAACAGAGCCCCTAATAGGTAACAGAGTTCCTAATAGGGAACAGAGCTCATATTAGGGAACAGAGCTCCTAATAGGGAACATGAGCTCCTAATAGGGAACAGAGAGCTCCTAATATGGAACAGAGCTCATACTAGGGAACATAGCTCATACTAGGGAACAGAGCCCCTAATAGGTAACAGAGTTCCTAATAGGGAACAGAGCTCATATTAGGGAACAGAGCTCCTAATAGGGAACATGAGCTCCTAATAGGGAACAGAGAGCTCCTAATATGGAACAGAGCTCATACTAGGGAACAGAGCTCCTAATATGGAACAGAGCTCATACTAGGGAACAGTGCTCCTAATAGGGAACAGGAGCTCCTAATAGGGAACAGAGCTCATACTAGGGAACAGCGCCCCTAATAGGTAACAGAGTTCCTAATAGGGAACAGAGCTCCTATTAGGGAACAGAGCTCCTACTAGGTAACAGAGTTCCTAATAGGGAACATAGCCCCTAATAGGGAACAGTGCTTCTAATAGGGAACAAAGCTCATAATAAGGAACATAGCTCCTAATAGGGAACAGAGCCCCTAATAGGTAACATAGCAACTAATAGGGAACAGAGCCCATAATATGGAACAGAGCTCATACTAGGAAACAGTGCTCCTAATAGGGAACAAAGCTCTTAATTGGGAACAGAGCTCCTAATAGGGAACAGAGCTCCTAATAGGGAATAGAGCTCCTAATAGGGAACAGTGCTCCTAATAGGGAACATAGCCCCTAATGGGGAATAGAGCTCTTAATAGAGAACAGAGAGCTCCTAATATGGAACAGAGCTCATACTAGGGAACAGAGCTCCTAATAGGGAACAGGAGCTCCTAATAGGGAACAGAGCTCCTAATATGGAACAGAGCTCCTAATAGGGAACATAGCCCCTAATGGGGAACAGAGCTCTTAATAGGGAACAGAGCTCCTAATAGAGAACAGAGAGCTCCTAATATGGAACAGAGCTCATACTAGGGAACAGAGCTCCTAATAGGGAACAGGAGCTCCTAATAGGGAACAGAGCTCCTAATATGGAACAGAGCTCATACTAGGGAACAGTGCTCCTAAGAGGGAACAGGAGCTCCTAATAGAGAACAGAGAGCTCCTAATATGGAACAGAGCTCATACTAGGGAACAGAGCTCCTAATAGGGAACAGGAGCTCCTAATAGGGAACAGAGCTCCTAATATGGAACAGATCTCATACTAGGGAACAGTGCTCCTAAGAGGGAACATGAGCTCCTAATAGGGAACAGAGCTCCTAATATGGAACAGAGCTCATACTAGGGAACAGTGCTCCTAAGAGGGAACTGTACTCGTAATGTGGAACAGAGCTCCTAATGTGGAACAGATTTCCATGATATTATTTTTTTTATCCCGCTAACAATATTTATTTGGGCGTAATTAGTCTATAATATGTAAATTAATTAATAATTTCATTCATTAAAAATTAAATGATTGCCTTTAATATAGCCGTGATGTATCGAATTGTTATTACGTTACGGTGCTAACAGAAAATATTTGCGACGTGAAATTTTACGGCTTGAAATCTATAAGCGATTATATTTTCCAATTGAATGACCGTTGTGGGCTTTCGTAAGAAGAATGAGCTATTTAAATATTAAGTTATAATTTAATTAAACGTTATTCTAGGTTGGTATTGAAATCGATGGTTATTTGTGTTAGGCCTCTGGTTGTTGAGATTTCTGTCGACATAATTACGAGTAATTATTAACTTATTGCTAATTGATGGGGGGGGGGGGGGGGGGGGGGGGTTAGTTCATGACATACAGTACTGTACAGATAGTTCGTTATGTTTCGTATTTTATTCCTAAGATAAATTAATCTTTAATCGAATTACCATTAACAATAAGGGGAAGTGATTCTCCATATTTTTTTTAAATTTATATTCTACACTTGATACCCAGGCAGATAGTGTTATCTTTAGGTCTAATTGGTCACTCAATTGGTCACAAGGTCAAACACAGTAAATAAAAGTTAGTTTTTATTCGGATTATTGATGACAACAAAATATAACTCCCATGCAAGGTATAAGTACAGTATAGGAAAATAAAATTAATTGGCTATAGTTTTTACAGATGGGGGGGGGGGGGGGGCTTTCGACGCAATAAAAATTCATCCCTCTCCAGGGGAAATTCGACGCAAATAACAGCTGATTACTCTCATAAATTAAACTGTAACCTGTTCTATTGTGTTTAGTTTATTGTTTTGGTTAAAATAATGTGCCACTGTAACCTGCTCCTTTCCCTAACTTGAGAATTTAACATTGAGGCGGGATATTAATTCGCCAAGGCGGGATTTTCGTCCAGTTTCCCCCCTGTCTCAGTTTTTATTAATACAGCTCTAAATCGTATGTTTTTGATTGACGCCCAGTAGTGTGTAGCTTTACTTTATTTTTTCCCAGTTCCCCCACAATTCACTGGTTCAATTTCGTACCCCTTGCACTCCGTAACCGTAGCGGTTCTTTTAATGAAGTTATAAAAAATGTTTCTAACTCTGTATGTCGTGAATTTCTCGCCCGTATTCCCCCGTGCGTAAATAATTTGCGTGACAGAGCTTATTATTTCAGGTTTTTGTATTACATAATATTTATTTATTTATTGATATAAATCCGAAGGCGATTGTTAGTTTTCGATGTTTTGAACAAATATTAACATTTATTAATAGAATACATCAATTAATACACCATTTATTACACCATGTCATATCGATTTAATATCAAAACAAACAAACTCTCTACCAATTCAGGAAGTTTAACCCAAGAATTCAGCAAAAAAATTCCTCAATTCAGTTTCTTATCATTGGTAAATAAATAGTTTTAGTGATTAATATTAAGTTAAGTTAGGGGGGAGGGTGGGTGCAACTCTGGGTCAGAGTAAAACGCGGATCCGGATCCGGATCCGGATTCTACATTTAACATTGTCCCTGCGGAAGTCGATTTTTTTTACATTTTTATAACTCCCAAAAATAAAACTATAACCTGTTCTATTGACTTTAGTTTATTATTTTGGTTAAAATAACGTGCCACTGTAACCTGCTCCTTTCCCTTAATTGATAATTTTGGATCCGCGTTTTACACCTACCCTGCAACTCCCTTTCCAGATTAAAAACTGAAAGTTCCTGACTGGCGTGGTGGGCATTTGATATGACTAATTAAGACGAATGCAATTAATTATTGTTAATTGTAAATTATGATATTTCCACTTAAAAATAAAATTATTTCAGTAGGAACCATATTGTCGCTTTTTGTCAATTCAGTTTTAAATTTTTTTTAATCTAAATATTTCAACTTAAGACATTTTGGAATTCTTAATGAAGTATAACAGACAAATGTAATTTTTCTGGCAAAATATGACTTATCTTATTTTGTTTTGGGGATGATTTACTCAGTAATATCATCTAAATATATATTATTTTCAATAATCGTATTTAGCAAATTAATTAAATGTTATTACTGGGGTATATATTAAATCTATATTAAAGAATTTTCGATATTTTAGGTTATAGAAATGAGTCAGAAGTGTAATATAATATATTGTAATAATATTATATAATATTCAAGTAGTTGCCTTGCAACTATATATATTTCGCTTTTTAAATTCAAAGCATTCAATGGGTCACAGGTGAGTGAGTCAGTTCAGCAATATTAGAGTAGAAAATAATTTTTGACATAATTTATTTAATTTTGAACAAAAACAGCACGGTACCGGTACTGCAGCAGCAAACTGTTAATTTGCTTCGACTAATTTGGGGAGTTAAATTTATTGGGTTTTTGTGTTTTGAATCGGAGCTGCTTAACCGAAATTTTTTTTACGATTTGTTTATAATTTAAACTATATATATATATATGGTTCATTCCACAAAAAAGAGATAAGAAATGTTCAGTTCTGAGTTTCTGTCAGTCATATTTGATTCGCTTGCTTGTCTTGGGTTTGCTGGCTCTTATACTGAGTCCGATCTCTGCAGTCACGTTTCACAGTCAGAACCAATTAGGTTGAACGTGCTGTATGCCTGAAAGTTAATCATGCTATTTCTCCACTTTTTGTTTATAAGGATGTAATCCAGTTGTGCTTTGGTTCCATTAGGGTATTGAAAGGTCCATAGCTTCCCCTTACTCTTTTCGAATGTGTTGTTTGATGGTATCAATTCACATTCTTCCATTAGGTCTAAGAGTAAGTACCAATAATTTCTGTTTGACTTGGTATTATAGGCCTTGATGTCATCGGGGCCAATTTGCGCATTCAGGTCACTAGCAATGACTTTGACATTGTGTTTCAGAATCTCCTTTTTAAGTCCAGTCAGATCTGCTTGTTCTGTCTCTGATGCATTGGTCGTGGGACCATGGAGCCCATTTTGGTACTTATAAGGATAATTAAAGAGTTACCAAAAAAGAAAAACAGGCATATGGCTGTTATCTTTGTTGACTTCTTCAACGCCTTTGATTCAGTCTCCCGCTCACGTATGTTCAGCATACTTTCATTATATGGGATTCCTGATGAAATTATTGCAGCAATCAGATCAGTATACGATGGTTCGACAACATTTGTGTCTACTGTTGACGGTGAAACAGAACCATTTGAAGTGTTAGGGGCGTCCTCCAGGGAGACACACTTGCACCATTATTGTTCATAATTGTGGTTGACTCTTCTACGCATGTCCTTAGATCATCATAATGATGATGGGGTGATGATAACTCCACCTACTGGCTCCAGAAGTCGAGGAAATCGTGCCAAGTACCTAACTGATCTAGACTTTGCTGATGACTTAGGAGTACTCTCAGAATCATTAGAGGGAGCCCAACGGCTCCTCAGCTCATTAGAACATGCTGCTTCTAGTGTTGGTCTTTTTATTAACACTAGAAAGACCAAAATTTTGACAGTTAACTTTGAAAGTCCTCAGCAAGTCTCTGATCGGATGATTATAAGCTCAAAGGATGGTATGCTTGAGCATGTGGACGACTTCTGTTACCTGGGATCATGGATCCGGAAGTCAGATGAGGACCTTCGAATACGTAAGGGAAAGGCATGGGCAGCCTTAAATAGGCTTTCCAGGATTTGGAAGTCACCGAGAATTAATCGGAAACTTAAGGTCCGATTATTTAGAGCAGCAGTAGTTCCAGCACTCCTCTATGGGAGTCCATGCTGGGCTCTAAATGCTGAGGACACCAAATCTCTGGATGGCACATTCACAAGAATGCTACGCCGGGTTCATTGTGTCAAGTACAATGCACACATCTCCAACCCGACACTATATAACATTGGAAGAAATTGGAGAAATACTATCATAGTATTAGATATTGGATAGTACCAACACTCTCTACACTGCACTTGACTGCTGTAGGTTCTCTGCTGTAGAAGGCAGATGATTGACGGTATTGTACATGATACCGGCCCTACGCCTAGCTGCCTTTGAAGTTGACCGACTGGGCTGCTTTCGCCACGCTTCGATAGGTTGCGCTCTTTGTGAGCCGCCACTGTCGCCTGAAGAGGAATGCCGTGTTGCGGTTGCGGCTTCAACAGCACTTGCGTGCGGGGCTGCGCCTGCGTGAAGGGAAAGATAGACTGCCTGGACTGCGTTCCAGGTACGCGAAGACAGTGCCGGAATGGTGGGGCCGGTTCGCAGATCAGCCAATCCCAACCCACCCCGACCAGCGATGGACCACGTGATTTGGCTGCACCTACTTCGTTCTCCCAGCCGACTCCTGCCGAGAAGGGGAGGGCGGACGAGTCCTTCGATGAGACGTTGGTGGAATTGTCGGACAGCGATGGCTCATTCCACTCGCTCAGTGACACCCTGGTGTCAGGTGCTTCTCCCCGGGCCCCCATTGTGTCTGGTGTCGCCACTACTGTGTCTGGTGTTGCCCCCCTCGCCCCTACGGTGTCTGGTGTCGCCCACCTCGCCCCTATGGTGTCTGATGTCGCCCCCCTCGCCCCTACGGTGTCTGGTGTCGCCCCCCTCGCCCCTACGGTGTCTGGTTTTGCCCCCCTCGCCCCTACGGTGTCCGGTGTTGCCCCCCTCACCCCTATGGCGTCCGGTGTTGCCCCCCTCTCCCCTATGGTGTCCGGGGTCGCCCCTTCGGTGTCTGGTGTCGCCCCCCTCGCCCCAACGGTGTCTGTTTTAGCCCCCCCTGCCCCTAGGGTGTCCGGCGTTGCCCCCCTCGCCCCTATGGTGTCCGGCATTGCCCCCCTCGCCCCTACGGTGTCCGGCGTTGCCCCCCTCGCCCCTACGGTGTCCGGCGTTGCCCCCCTCGCCCCTAGGGTGTCCGGCGTTGCCAGGAGTTCGCCTGTAGAAGCGGTTTGGTGCGACAGTAGATTTCCCACTCAACGGTTGGAGTCCGCAATAACCCAAGCGTACGATACCATTGTACACTGGCGGGCTAATCTGTTCCTGGTCCCCCCTGGTGCTATAGGTAGAGACCTGGTCAGTGAGATGTCGAGGATCGTTGGGCTGGCAACTATGGAAAACCCGCTACAGAAGGTCGCCCTCCCTGCGCTGATGATACTGCCTGCCCTGCTTCTACAGAAACCCAGTCGCAAGTCCACCACGGCGACCAATAGAAGCGTGCTGGTGAGGAGGCTGGCGAGCTGGAAGAGGGCCGAGTTTAAGGAGTTGCTCGTTGAAGCCCGGGCTATCCAAGCCCACCTCCCGAAACGGGTTCAATCCGTGTCGCAGAACGTCGCGCAACAGAAGGCTTTCATCCGCCACATGCTGACCGGGAACATCTCGGCGGCTACCAGATGCCTCGGTCAGTTACACCGGGGTAAACCTTTGGGACTCAACGACACGTTCACGGATAAAGACGGTGTCACAAAGGTGGTTCGCGATGTATTGCTGGAGAAGCACCCTCCCGCCAAACCCGCGGACAAGTCGATCATGCTGACCGAGTTCGAGGGCGCTCCCGAGCACCACGCCGTGGTGTTCGAACAGCTGACCGGGCAGCTGGTTCTCTCCAGCCTGCTCAGGATGAAGGGGAACGCCGCGGGTCCTTCCGGTGTCGATGTTCAGGGGTGGAAACACCTGCTGACGAAGTTCCGCTCGCAGTCTACGGAGTTGTGCGATCGGATCGCGAGTCTGGGTAAACTCATCTCGCAGACCACGGTTCCCTCCGGGACTCTGTCGGCGCTGTTATCCGCCCGACTCATCGCGCTAGATAAGAACCCCGGCGTCCGACCCATCGGGATCGGCGAGGTTCTCCGACGAGTGATCGGGAAGGCGGCGATCCGCTGCATTCGCGAAGATCTGGAGACGGTTGGCGGGCCGGTGCAGCTCTGTCTGGGGCAGAAGTCCGGCATCGAGTACGCTGTCCACAGTCTAAATGACGCGTTCGAGCGGGACGACTGCGACGGCGTTCTCCAGGTGGATGCAACCAACGCGTTTAACGCGCTCAACCGTGAGGGGGCGTTACACAACATCCGCGTAGTGTGCCCCGGGCTCCACAAGATCGTAGCTAACTGCTACAGCGAACCGGCGCGGCTGTTCGTGGGGGGGGAAACCTTGCTGTCGGAGGAAGGAACAACCCAAGGAGACCCCGTCGCGATGGCCATGTACGGCTGTGGGGCGCTCCCGTTCGTGGGCGAGTTGGAGCGTGGGTGTACCACGGATCAGAAATGGTACGCAGACGACGGGAACGCGGCTGGGAAGCTGACTGAGCTCCTGAAGTTCCTTGTGATCGCGCTGACCCGGGGGCCGCTCTATGGGTACTACCCCACCAAGTGTTGCCTCACCGTGAAACCGGACAAACTTGCGGAGGCAGAGAAGCTGTTCGCCGGCTACAACGTCTCCATCAACTGTGTCGGGAACAAACTCCTTGGTGGTGTCATCGGGACCGAGGAGTTCCGTCGGAGTTTCACCCAGGAGAAGGTTGAGGGGTTCGCAGCCGACGTCGAACGACTTAGCGATATAGCGGCGGTGGACCCGCACTGCGCCTATGCGGGGTTGGCGTTCGGCCTGGCGTGCCGCTGGCGCTACATTGCCCGGGTGGTTCCGGGTGCGACGGACCAGTTCGGGGAGTTGGAGGAGGCGGTAAACCGGTTTCTCTGCCGCCTCACGGACCGCCCAGCCATTCCGGTGGATGAGCGGGAGTTGTTGTCGCTGCCGATTCGCGACGGCGGGCTTGGAATACCAGTTCCTCAGGATCTCTCGTCTCAGTACCGGCACTCCCGCCTCGTGTGTGAACCGTTCGTCGAGGCCACCGCGGAATCCATGTCGGGGGTCAGGGAGGAACAGATGAAGGTTGTGAAGTCAATCAAAATTGTGGCAGCGGCTGTAAACAAAATAAAGAAGGACCAAGTAATAGCCAAGCTGCCCCAACTCCAAGCCAACCTTTGTAACCTGGTAAGCGAGAAAGGAGCGTCCGCCTGGCTGAACTGCAAACCTCTGACTCTACATGAAACTCACCTCGATAAACAAGAGTTCCGCGACTCCTTGTGCCTCCGCTACGGCTGGACGCCGCCGAATCTTCCATCTCGTTGTGCCTGTGGGGTGCGATTTACCTCGTCCCACGTCCTGTCGTGCCCCACTGGAGGATTCCCCTCCATTCGGCACAACGAGATCCGCGACTTCGTTGCCGACACCCTAACCGAGGTGGCCCACAATGTAGGGGTGGAACCGCAACTCCAGCCATTATCGGGCGAGACTTTCAGTCATCGGTCGACTTCGACAGACCAGCAGGCGAGGCTAGACGTTTCGGTGAGCGGATTCTGGGGCAACCGCTTCCAGAAGACGTTCATCGACGTCTCAGTCTTTAATCCGCTGGCAGACACCAACGCGGCGATGTCCCTTCCGGCAGCCCACCTACACCACGAGTCTCGCAAGAGACTCAAGTACGAGGACCGGTTGCGGGAAGTCGAGCACGCCAGCTTCACTCCGCTTATCTTCTCGACGTTTGGTGGAACTTCGCCGGCAGCGTCGCAGTTCCTCAAGCGCTTGTCACTGAAGCTGTCCGACAAACGTGACTACCCGTACTCCGAGTGCGTGGCGTGGGTGCGCAGGCGGCTGAGCTTCGCGCTATTGCGATCAGCCCTCCTCTGTCTGCGTGGCAATCGGTCCGCCAGGAAGCGTCCGGTGAGGTGCGATGTTGGGGAAACGTCCATCGTCCTCAGTAACGCCGACAGCAATCCGGTGTGATGGGCAGTTCATTACAGTACAGCAGTATTCAGGTATTAGCTGCAGACAGTACTGGTATTGCAGTCCTGTAGGCAATATTCTACCTTGTGTTTATACGGTTGCTAGGTGATGGGTAATGACAGCTGGTGGTGGTTGAATTATGTTTGTCCAGTAATTTTTGTGCTTCGTGTGTTATTTTTAAAGATGAATATAATATAATATACTGTCAATGTCCTGAGGGATATAACATTGGAGGTGTCTCATTGGTTCTCCCAAGCTTGACACTAGAACAAAATCGCCTCCGCTTTGCAGGACATTGCTTTCGCCGTGAGGACCAACCAGTGCATAATCTTGTACTATGGCAACCTCATGGAGTGAATAAGCTTGGTGGACAGCCCATGACTTTCTTGAGACGCATCTTAAAGGACACTGGCCTTGAAGATGCGGATGATCTAGCAAATGTCATGGGTGATAGGGAGTTGTGGCGGCGCAATTTTGTTGACAAGCCGGCACAGCATTCTTAAAAATGCAGCTGCAATGCAGCATGCCGATCCTAGTAGTAATACTACCAATTTCTGTTTGACCTGATGTTATAGGCCTTGATGTCTTCGGGGCCAATTTGCGCATTCAGGTCACCAGCAATGACTTTTGACATTGTGTTTCAGAATGTCCTTTGTTATTCCAGTCAGATCTGCTTGTTCTGTCTCTGATGCATTGGTTGGACTGTAGCAACATATAACTGTTGTCTTGGGATTCCCATCAAATGTTGCAATCATTACCCTGGTTCGATTGATGCTTTGGCCGAGTTTCTTACTGCTGAGCTTGTTACTAACGTCCACCCATTTCCAATGTCATTGTACTTCATGGCAGTGTCTTCATGACAAATCCGATGTTCTTGGTGCAGATGATGTCAATGTTATATTCCATTGCCAGAGCGACCATGTCACCCTGTTTGCTCTGTGCTTTCAGCGTGCGTGCTTTCATTGTAGCAATCTTTAGTGTCTTTTTACATTTCAACAGGTTGGTTCTACTTTCTTATTTGTCTTCTGTTCCAGTAGCTGATATTTCGACCCCAGCTTGGTGCACCACTGAGGGACGCGGTCCTTGTTGACCCGGGCCACTACCGAATTGTATTTTTTCTGGATGCTCCTGTATCATCTACTATCATCTACTCATCATCCACCAGCTTTCATAAGATATATATAATTTTATGAGGTTTGAAACAAAAAAAATTTTCACTAAATTTTGTCTAATATTTTATGGAATGGACCATATATTTTACACAATTAAACAATAAAAAAGACACATACAACAACTAACTAATATAATACTACAAAACGCACCAATAAGCAACATAGACATCAAGTTAAGTCTGTTCTTGACTTTGTTAAAATATATTTTCATAACGTCCGTTCTGCCTATAAACTATAATCAATCCGAAATGTTATTAAGTAGCGCTTTGCATAATTAAAAATAAAGTTATCAAAAATATCATTTAACTCTATTTTTTACGAAAGTCGATAAACAAAAATTTCAGGTTTGTTTGTCTATGTATACTATTCCATAATATTTGACTAAATACATAATCTAAACATTTAGGACTTCCACTACAAGGGAGTTTTACCCTTTGTAGAGTGTCTTTATGATGTGGAACCGTTGAGTTTACTCTAGATTATACTAGCAGATGTCCGACAGTTCACCGTGCGAGTGCGTTGACCTTGCGACTGTATGTTTGTTGGCTGAATGCAACAAAGGATGCTGTAGAAGTTTAATCGGAATCTTTTGTTGAGGAGAGCGTAACACCACGGATTACAGCAAGAAGAGAAATACTGGGAAACAAAAAATACATATGTGATTAATTTTTGGCAGTAATTTAAAATACTTATTACCGGGCGACCACAGATCTCAATAGGGCAGCTATTCTCCGCCAACTGATATTTGTCATAGACGTGGTAGGCTGTAGTTAGTACATCTTATCATAACACAAAAACAGCAACTAATTTCCCGGTTTTATTAATAAAGAGTTGAGGAGATCTTTAACGGGTAATATTTAAATGTAATTTTGCAGCCTACATTCCTTTATCAAACATCAAAATGTGTTGAATCCGGTAAGTAAGTAACTACCTAGTCAGTTCCTCACAGTCAGTTCCTTATAAAGGCATATCACTGATCGTGCCGGAGAATCTGGAAGTTCATCTCCCAGGTTACTCTTTGATTATTTAATGTTATTGCTCCCGTAACATACTAACCTTAATGGGTTAATTCCCCAGTTTAGCAAAGTCGGTGTGCCTAGCTTGAACTTTATCCCTGGTAATTAATATCCGGCATTTATTAGTTGCTATTAAAATTGCACCTTTTATGATTGTAAATAATAATGAGAGTACCAAAAACTGACTAGTAAAATTAAAATTAAAATATTAAACAGGCCAACAAGTTGGGTAATTCTAAAAATACACTGGTTTTCACGGGCGCTGATCACGATACAACTCATTAAAAATCTTTCGAGGTATCGCAACTACCGTTTTTGCTGCTTGTCGGGTGGGACAAAAACTATAAGTTAAGCATAAAAGTTTACACTACCAAAAATTGAATTTGGTTGGATAATTCTGCAGCTTTAAGTGTATTCGATGTCACTGATCAGAGTCACCTTGTAACAAAGTAATGTTCGTAATTTACTATAGTATACCGTTAATTGCTTCATAGTTACTTGTTACTTACAGCTAATAAATGTATCATCGATATTGCTAAGGGTGATATTTTCTTGTAGAGGGATTTGTCGTGCAGTACCCATGTGTTAACAATGTGCATTGGTGTCCAACATAGAAAAAACATCACCACAATAATTATCAGCATTCGAATCAATTTCCTTTTAGTTCTGAAAATAGATCAAAACTCAATTAGTCTTATTTCTACAAAATAAAAACCAAAAATTACGTATTTAGTTTTTTGTTAGTATATTATTATGTTAGTATGTTCTTAAACATCCAGATAGGGGAGGGGGGGGGGGGGGGAAAGACTTTCGACGCAAATAAAAGATGATTACTCCCAATAATAAATCTATAACATGAAGTTGTCGTTTATTGTTTTGGTTAGAATAACGTGCCACTGTAACCTGCTCCTTTCCTTAAATTGAAATATATACATTGAGGCGAATTATTAATTCGCCAAGATGGGATTTGCGTCCAGTTGCCCCCCCCCCCCCCCCCCCCCCCCTCCCTCCCTGTCTCAAAACATTGCAGACAGACAGATTAGATCAGGATAACAATATCGATTATAGTTAAATTAGTTAATATTGATCAGGTGACCCATCACAACGCATACCTGCCCTACACATCCAAAAACTAAATCAATAATCATTTAAAAATTAATTAGATATATAGCGGTCGGCGATTCCAGCTGTTCAGTACAATATTAATAATTACCACGCAACAGTTTGGGTAGATATGAAGCCCGTTAAAATTTGCCTCGTCGAAAATCTAATTTGGTTGGATAATACGATATTTTAGAGTGTCATATTCGTGATCAGCGACCCAGAATACCCCTAATATCATAAAATTCAGGTTGATTTGTTAACGATTTTTGATTATCAAATTTGTGCTTATATTTTTCGTGCCGCACATTAACACATATCCAAAAATGCCGTAATCAATAAGGTACGATATTTTTCAGTGTCATATTCGTGATCAGCATCCCAAAAAAACAATATGGCCATAAAATCAATTTGATTTCGTGGTGAGTTTTCATTATTGCATATTTCCTCTAGGGCCTACTTGTTTTTTTCGTGCCTCGGGGGGCACATTCAATATCACCAAAATTTTCTCGAATGTTATATTTGAGTTGTATAATCGTGATTAGCATCCAAAAAATACCGCTATATACCGCAATTAAATTAATTTTAGTGAACTAAAATAACTTTTGAAAATTTTAGCACGAGAAACGATGTATGCCAGAAATGGACCACAGCACGAAAACTAACATAGCCATATAAATAGCGTTTGCTCTATTGGATAGCCACATTACATTTTAGGAAAAGTCACGAAATCTCTGTTTTCAAAACAAATCTGACTCAAAGATACATATGAATTACAAAACACCCCCCCCCCCCCCCCCCTCCCTCCCGGGTCTAATAGGGTTAATCTTATTACGATATTATTATATTATGTTATATTATGTTATATATTATGGACGGGGTGGGGTGTAATAGGAAACCACGGATAAATTTGTTGAATTCCGAGGGTTTGCTGAGTGGATAGTGGCAATGATCCACAAGGGATTATTCACATTGCATTGATGGAAATGATGTTATGACTGCTTGGTAGTGATATGGTGGGTTGTCACCACGGGTCGGTAGTTGCAGTGGGTTGTTATCCTGCCTTCATTACTCAGCACTCAGCACTCCCACCAGAAGTGTCCTCAGTCATGGAATTCCACAGGACACTTCAAATGTCGATTAGCAAGAAGAAATCTGTGGCGGTTTCACCCTCTCCTGCTGTTTGAATTGCAGGAATTCATCCCTATAAACTCGGGTGTTTGGGGGATCCTCTAATATTACAGTATGTTCCAATCCCCTTATGAACCATCTTCTTTAATCATCTGCTTGCGCTGTCAATGGTGGGGTAGGCCAAAACGTGCGGTCAATACCTTGTGCCATAATTCAGTAATCTTTTATTGAATATCCAGTAAATTAGTTTTTCGCTTTCTAATTAATCTACAAATATTCTTAGTGTATAACATTTTACATTTGTACAGTAGTATAGGCCTACTGTAGTTGAATAAAGATTAAACAAACCTGATGGTGTTATCTGATGTATTCTTCCGAAAATCATCGTTTTTATAAGATTTCTTCTGTGAGATGGTTTTGTGTTTGGTGTCTTTATCTTCCTCAAAGCGAACAGTTTCCATTTCGACCGAAGTACTAAGAAGGTTATCATCACTGTCTCTTTCGTGTTTATCTGAAATAAACCGGTATTATGTATGTTGATGTATTACA
Source organism: Nemertoderma westbladi (assembly GCA_032718475.1). Taxonomy (NCBI): domain Eukaryota; kingdom Metazoa; phylum Xenacoelomorpha; order Nemertodermatida; family Nemertodermatidae; genus Nemertoderma; species Nemertoderma westbladi. The sequence continues at coordinate 33,653 of JAUCBJ010002986.1, read as the reverse complement.
ATTATTAATTATATGTTTTATGTAAACAATATTAATGGAATTTAAACTATTTAAAGTTAATTTTGCAAGTTAAGGTTTTATAACTGACAAAAACCTATTTTATTTCGACCCCATCCCCTGTCTGCATCCGTTTCTGTGGATTGCTAACCATTAGGCCTACCATTGGACATTCCATATTCGTGCGAAGGAAAACCCAATCCATGGACCATCGATTTCGCCGGTTACTTTCCCCAATCTCTCCTTTCCGGATTCCCATTACCGGATTTATAAAAATTTGAGGATATGGGGTTAATCGGAGATTACAGCCTCATTTTATCCCGGAAATAAAATTAAATGCCGCCATCTCTAGTAATCTCTGTAACTCTAACGTATCCCCATTATTCTGAGTATTTTTAATCGTTCCTGCACTGCAGCAAGCAGTATGTTTCCGTCAAAATATTTTCTAAAATTGATTTTTTTGAAAAGTAGTTCCATTAAGTAAAGAAATATAGGCGACTTTTTTACGTTAGATTTAGCAATTTCTAATTCTAAATTTCTTCGACCCTAACTCTTGTTTACTGTTTTGGTTCCTCGTGACTTATTTCTCGTTAACTCATTTTCATACTACAGTACAATACATTCTGAGATCCGAAAGTCTCCTAGGTAAAATAGGCGATGAGAAAAATATAATACTTATTTAATTAATACATTTAAAAAAGTAAATGTGAAGTGCCATACGGTACTTTATAGTTACTGTATTTGCGGAAGTACTGCGATTTGTAAAGAAAATGCTTTGATCTGAAAATCTCCTGTAAATACTGTTACATCAGAATTGTTGCAGTAAATGTAGGTATATTTCTATCAGGCCCGAGTTACACATGAGCTTTCAATAATATAATTGTAGATTATGGATGGCTCACCACATAAACGGTTAACTTTCAACATGCAAATTTGAAAAAAACATTAGTCATACAGTACTTATAGTATCGACCCAGACAGTATATTAGGGATCGAGTAGCTCTGGTATCGAAATACGCCATGTTCTGGAATATATTGTCTTAATTCAATGTGAGCGTATTCAATTCCGCCACACTAAACCCCATAAAGTTGGCGTTAAGGGGGGGGGGTACACCATTTTGGTCAAAAATATGTCGAAATTTTTTTTATGATATATTATAATGCACCATTGAATGATGTTTCCAAATCTGAAAACCGCTATTTAATAGCTCTTTTAGTTTTCAAGTTATAACAATTTCCATTTAGGGATTCCTATTGAAATTACTATTACTATATATAATGAAAGGTCGATTATCTCAAAATATTTTTTTTATGAAATTGTCAACTTCAAAACCCTACTACTTCTACAATTTTTGAGCAATTAGTCTGAAACTTTCTGTGGGTGTCTACATAGCCACCCTGCATAAAAGTATCAGACAACTTTTCGAAATTATTTGTTAATAAAATTTAATACTATTTATAACAAACCTAAAAATTAGGCATAAATTTGCAGCGCCACCTAGCGGTGCAAAATTATTTTCACAAAATTTCGCCTGATAGTTATGTTGCCCCATCTTTGATCTATCATATAAAAAAACTTTCATGTGATTAGGTTCAAAACTGTAAAAGCCTTAGGGTTTTAAGCGCAACCAAGTTTTTTTTGTTGTTAACTAGTATTAACTAATATTAAATAGCGAAAAATAAAAATTTTCTAACCTGTCATGTAGAATAGCATCTTAGGCACTTATATTCCAAATTATAGCCAAAACCAAACAATTTTAAAGCACTGAGAGTAATAAATCGAAGAGTTGTCCGAAAATGGTGTACCCCCCCCCCTTAAGCAATATTGGAACTACAAGGTTTATTACCAATCAACCTTGTATCACCCCAATAAGCGGGGCAACAAACCCCATAGGGAAACACACACAGCGGGGGTCAGAGGTTACACCTCCGGGAGGGAGAGAGTGACAGCAGCAGGGGGAAACACTCCCAGGGAGATGAGAGGGTGAGAAGTGAGCTATTAGCCAATGGGGGGAAGGCATCGGCTGAGTAGTGTAATGCGGCCAACCGTGCAATATATATTACCAGTCTTTGTATCATTCCATTCAGTTATCCCAGTACAGTCACGGCAGTACGGTGACAGTTAAGACCGTCACCGCCGTCACCAATACATATTATTACTGTATTACCGGTCAATCGTGCTATCTGCTATCATCCAGTCACCTATATTATATATCTCAGTACAAGATTCAGGAACACAAACTCTTATCTTTTTCCATCACACGGTGCGGCTGACGCGTACATAAACAACACCGGATAAACCGGGATCCTCTCGGATCCCGTCACATTCAAGAACCTGGAACCACCCCCGCTCCAAAAAAAACTCTCTACAAATCTGAAGGAGATAACATAAAAATTTGAATCATATATAGTTTCATCTCCTTTCTTGTTATTTTTGCTTTCAATCTTTAGCTACAAGTGTTTAACAAGGGTGTCTCCGTAGATATTGCTACAGTCGTGTCATATACTGCACAGTGTTATTATTCATTTTATAGTGGAAATATCAATTGTGAACCAGAATATAGGAGGGATGTCAATCTATTAGTTTTTCTAAATTCATGCAATCTCATTACAATCCGTTGATTGCTGAATTTCGGAAACATTAAAGTTCATGAATATCAAAAATTATTTATGTAAGAAATGAAATTACTTTACGTGTTGCGCATGGAAGGCGGCACATTAATTCCCAAGAAGGTGAAGGGGATGGAAGCATGTTGGCGATCAAGTACAGTAGCTCCATGTAAACACTAATTTGCTGTACAACAGTGAAGAAACATTATGGAGATTGGCAATATGCCGCTGGTGTATGCAGGATTGAATTGAACTGTACTCAGGAGTTAAAGTGGGGGATCAGAGATGATTATATTTCCGCGAAACCAGGTTATTGATGCCCGTTAACACGATATTAACCATGTTTGGCTGTTTCGCTAAGCCAGTTTGTAGTGTGAAAGCGTCACAAGGTAGCTTGGAGCCATCTTGAGAAACCAATACACTGTTTACTCGCTACTTCTACTACTAACAGCATGCTGCATTGCAACTGCATTATTTATATTACATATATATTAATAATGCTGTGCCGGCTTGTCGACAAAATTACGCCGCCACAACTCCCTATCACCCATGACACGCAGGAGTGTTTACTACATACACTGCGCGAAACTAGATTGAATCCAGCTTGGAGTTTAGTTACCCCTTACGCTAACGTAAACGGGGCCTTGCCTAATGTCATTAGACTTTTAAACTATAAGTATAAAAGGGCTTATTGATATACAGTACTACACAGTATAATGTAATTTAAATGTAATGCCATCATCATTATATCAACTGTATTTATTTTTATTAAAGCCACACAATAGTAAAGTACCGGTGTAAGAGGCACCAGGTACTACCGTAGTACTAAGTGCCGGTTTCCGGACAATTCCTACCCGGAAAATTCGAACCGGATAATTCGTACCCTGACAATTCGTACCCGGATAATTTGTACCCGTTTTTTTGACGCGTACGAATTATCTGGGTACGAATTGTCCGGATACTGATTTATATACTTATAAATGATTATAACTTTTTTTATAAATGTTATAAATGTTACGGTAGTACATTTACGAGGTTGTAGTATTAGCCTATTACAGTAGCTGCCTGATACATTGGTACAGTAGAGAAATGGTGTTTCAAATGTAGATTTGAAAAGTATTTAAATACTGATATTGTGGTTGCATATATCCTCTTAATAAGGGCATAATCTGGTCCTGTAACTTAGGACCCCCTATGTTCTTGGATAGGAACACCCTTGATCGTGGGTTAAGGACCCATATACACAGTACTATACTCGGCTGCAGGGGTATAGGCCTACTGTACTAGACACAATCACTGTTTACAGAATTGATACTGAAATGGAGAAGACAGATCCGGTCGGTCCGGACACACATGTGGACACAAGTCTACCACCACTTATATACATATCAACTGACTAAATATCGTACAAAAAATAACAATAAAATAAATAAATTATTTTCTTAAAAAAACGGGAAAAATAATATAAAAAAAACAAGAAAAGTTAAAAAATATTTTCTTAAAAAAGGAAAAAAATATTCAAAACATGAAAATGAAAAAATACTTTTCTTAAATATAAATTGGAAATAATTGTAATTCTAAGAGAAAAAAATGAAGAAATATACCGCCAAACGAAAAAATTACTTATATTTCTAAGAAAAGTAGGAAGAAAATAATTTCACCCCATAAACGGGCCAAAGCAGAAAATCACCACAGTTGTCCAGAGAAGATACCTTTTCACTTTTATTTTAAAGGCAAATCGAACTGGCAATTACTTTTAGGGTAAGCTCACTGCGGGAAAACTTCTCTGCGGCGGTAAACTGCTCTTGAGGGGTTGGTCGTTTGCACCATTTTGTGTATACCACCAAGCACCGCACACTTATTTAGCAAATAACAACCAAATCATTTGAAAATTTATTCTCCAAAAATACAAAAAAAGAATATGTGCGATTGTATTTTATGTCTAGGTTTTTGACCGGCCTTTAGTCGTCAACTCCAGATCTAATCACTCGACTATTTTTTGGGGGTGACACTATCACCATGACTACTATATAATACGACCGGACCTGCTAAGCCGCAGCACACAAATACTGCACAGCAGCAAGTTCTAAGAAAATATAACTAATTAATCACTGAAACAATGTACACATACCATAGAAATACACACATTATGTATCCTGTTTAAACAGGACATTGTACCCAAAAAGACTTCATGCGAAAAAACGTTTGCATCCACTGGTAATCAATTTTTCATTTGAGTTTTACCCCCCCCCCCCCCCCCCCCCCATCTGAAAATTCTGGGTACGCCACCGGTACTACGGTACTGTATTCCCTGACGCCGTGGGGTAGTAGGTGCCCACTATACGGTAATGAACTTGTATTATATTTTTATCTTGAGACAACAAGTATTATATACATATATTTTCAGTCGACTACAATAATTAGTGTCCAGCCAACTTTGGATTCTCCTGCCATACGATTTATCAACTTTCAGACTGTAGCACAATTTATAATTTAATTGTTCTTTGTATGAATTGTTAAGCAATGTTGAATTACCTATCCACCTGCCAAAGGTCACTACTGCATTCTACAATATTTCATTGATGAAGTTTTGGCAACCACTTCTCAAGTCAGTTCTCTATTATTAGTTCACTGTGGAATGTATTCCTTTTGATGTTTCACCTTCACGTAACCTTTACCATTTTGGCCAGCAACCTCCTTTGAGACGATTCACCTACTTACTTAACCTTTGCTATTTTGGCCAACCACCTCATTTGAAATTCTTTACTTTACTAGACAATTAACTACGTAATTAATTTGATGTACTGTACATAAAATGTAGAGTACAGTACATGATCATTAAAATTTATTATTTTAATGTATTTATTTATCTTACCCCCCAGAATTGCTAATACCAAAAATGGTAAGAATTGCTTTGAATTCCCAGAGCAAGCCGTTTAACTTTCAATTTTCAATAACTAAGTCCGCCGGCCGGTTGGGTGCAATCTTCGCCCGATTGCGGGAAAGGAGCAGGTTACAGACACGAATTTGTCTAACCAAAACAATAAACAAAGGTTGTTCACACTCATTTTGAAGGGCGAAGCTTTCTCGCGTGCGAAGTTTGCTGCGTCCCCACCCCCCACCCCCGGTTGCCGGCTGTGCCGGCTTATCGACAAAATTGCACCGCCACAACTCCCTATCACCCATGTCATTTGCTAGATCATCCGCATCTTCAAGGTCAGTGTCCTTTAAGATGCGTCTCAAGAAAGTCATGGGCTGTCCACCATGCTTATTCACTCCATGAGGCTGCCAAAGTACAAGATTATGCACTGGCTGGTCCTCACGGCAAAGCAATGTCTTGCAAAGCGGAGGCGATTTTGTTCTAGTGTCAAGCTTGGGGGAACCAATGAGACACCTCCAATGTTATACTGTATAGTGTCTGGTTGGAGATGTGTGCATTATATGTCTGTCAAAGTGTGTCAAAGAAATAATATGATTATAAAATTGGTTAAATAATTTTAAACAAATTTCCGTTGCTTTGGAAACAAAATTTTATGATTGTAAGAATTTATCACACAATTAGGTTTGAATTGGGAACCAGTGATCATTGATTTTAAAGATCAAATAATTAAATCGATTAGAGTAAATCAACCAATTCAACCCCCTTTGCAGGGACGAGCTTAAATCCCCTCATTGTATGGGATTTGGTCAGATAATCAATAAATTATCCTAATCAATCAATATATGGAATGTGTACTGCAATTTAATATAGCTATTGAATTATGAACTATTACGAAACGTCAAACCCCCAATCACAGATAGGGGTAACTGCAGAACAGACCACAAAACAACTAACTCGACAAATAGATTGACCCGATCATAGAAAAATAAATACATTTCATCCTACCATATCCGGTATAAATAGATATATTTTACACCCAAATCGTTGAATAATTGGTATCACCTAAGTAAATTGATTTTATTTATTTGTATGGAATTAATTTCGCAATACCAAATCGCCAGGGCGACATATTTTCCAGCTTTATATCGCAGTGCGACATTATTTCTCAGTAAGTCCCTACGTCATACATTTTACTATTATTTCCAGTATATCCAGTATGTCACTGCGTCATTATTAGGTTGTTCTAGAAAGTTTAAGTGCATAACTACTAATAATTCCCCACAAATAAATATAATTAGATTCGCCATGGTTCATAATTCGCACATTGAAGTTTATACGGCCCTCGTTTTGTTATTTCACACGCTGTCGCTCGGGAAACAAAATCACTCGTGCCGTAACGCTATAAAGTAATTATTTATGAACAATGACGTATATAGTTATATTTACCAAGTCAGCTCATATGTAGGTACAGTAAGTAAGGTCATTAGTCTTTTTGGCAAAGTCTGTATTCTTTGCGTAATTCGCCTCTTTATTTCTTACAAAGTTAATGGAAGTTGGCAACCTGTTACTGTTACCTAGACAATGTCGTTTTCTAAATATCTAAGATTACGTAATCTATCATAAATGTACACAATATTTATCCATGTAGATCTATCTTATATATCATTGTACTGATTTCTTACAATTGGCCTACATAAAACATTTTACAAAAGGGGAAGTTAAATAAATTGTAATTATCACCTGGAAATTGGCCAATGGACTAAAAACCATGACCTTTCAAATTCAATTCAAATCCCTCAAATCCCGCCTTTTGGTTTGATAAACTTTTAGTACCCTTGCTTTATTTATATTCGACTCATTCGATCTGCAATCATTGAGTTAGTACGGGTGGCTCCATGACCTACTACAGTATAAAATAAGACCTGTTAAACTGCCTGGTTTAATTTTAGAAGTGTTATACTGATAAACCTAGACAAAAACTAGGTCAATAACCTAGACATAAAATACACGAAGTGGGGACTTCGCGCAGCACGAAGTTGGCAGAGCCTTAGCGAATTGACACTGTTAGGGGGTGGGTCAATTTATGCAAATAGTTGTCGTTGTCACGTTGGCCCTCTAGCGGCAGACTGGAGAATTGCAGATGGATTCGCCTCCTTTGAAAGTCACAGCTAATGGTCTAATACATATCTGCCAAGTTTCAGCTTAAACGGATTAAAAGCAAAGAAATGGGAGGGCATTTAATGTTTAGACATGTGGCCCTCTAGCGGGAGACCATTGCACTGATGGTGTCTGAAAGTCTCTCAAAAATCTCAACTTTTGCTCATATTGATACCTACAAATTTTCAACTTGGCAGCTTTAAATCCGACAAAGTTATTAGCATGTCAAAATCGTAACGACGACGACGACGACGACAACGACGACGACGACGACGACGACGACGACAACTATTTGCATAAATTGACCCACCCCCTAACAGTGTCAATTCGCTAAGGCTCCGCCAACTTCGTGTCTCGCCCCAAACGACGACGACGACGACGACGACAACTATTTGCATAAATTGACCCACCCCCTAACAGTGTCAATTCGCTAAGGCTCCGCCAACTTCGTGGCTCGCCCCACAATCGCACATATTATTTTTTTGTATTTCTGGAGAATAAATTTTCAAATGATTTGGTTGTTATTTGCTAAATAAGGGTGCGGTGCTTGGTGGTATACACAAAATGGTGCAAACGACCAACCCCACAAGAACAGTTTACCGCCGCAGAGAAGTTTCCCGCAGTGTGCTAACCCTAAAAAGAATTGTCAATTCGATTTGCCTTTAAAATAAAAGTGAAAAGGTACCTTCTCTGGACAACTGTGGTGATTTTCTGCTTTTGCCCATTTATGGGGTGAAATTATTTTTTTTCTACTTTACTAAGAAATATACTTTTTTTCGTTTTGCGGCATATTACTTCATTTTTTTTCTTAGAATTGCAATTATTTTCCATTTTATATTTAAGAAAAGTATTTTTTTCATTTTTATGTTTTTGAATATGTTTTTCCTTTTTTAAGAAAATATTTTTTAATTTTTCTTGTTTTTTTTAATATTATTTTTCCCGTTTTTTTAAGAAAATAATTTATTTATTTTCTTGTTTTTTTTGTACGATATTTAGTCAGTTGATATGTATATAAGTGGTGGTAGACTTGTGTCCACATGTGTGTCCGGACCGTCCGGATCTGTCTTCTCCATTTCAGTATCAATTCTGTAAACAGTGATTGTGTCTAGTACAGTAGTTATGTATCTCAGTGCACTAGGCCCAATACTATAGTGTTAGGAACTAGGAAGGATACAGTTATACTTCTGGCGCATTGCAACGGAGCTCTGTGATTTCCGGGACCACAATAAGAATCCTGCTTTATAGTAATTCGATTACCGTACTACTGGACCGGAACTACTGTACTATAATAAAAAGGCAGTGATTTTTTATGTCGGTTCATTTGACTTTTTTTGTCCGTATTTTTTAAAGAATTTAGCATATGAATTTTGTTTTCCGCTGAATAACTTTTTTATTTACACATTTCTTCAAACTGTCAGACCAATGATTTCTGGACTGTGATATACAGTAGTTTATTTTCAAATGCTTGTGGCAAAGTATTCAAAATTTGAAGATTTCTGAACTATGAGATAGATTTCCCTAGGCATATAGTAAAAGACTTGATTTGATAATTTCTGGCTGTTGTTAGATAGTCGATTTCATTTGACTGTAGCAAAACGATTACCTATTGAGGAAAAGAGCAGGTTACAAAGGCATGCTTTTCTAACCAAAAGACAATAAACGATTTCCCTAGGCATATAGTAAAAGACTTGATTTGATAATTTCTGGCTGTTGTTAGATAGTCGATTTCATTTGACTGTAGCAAAACGATTACCTATTGAGGAAAAGAGCAGGTTACAAAGGCATGCTTTTCTAACCAAAAGACAATAAACGATCACTTTACCAATTGAGGGGAAAGAGCACTTTACGGCGGCAGTATTTTTTGTATATTGTACAGTATATAATACCTTTATTGGGTCAACCTCTTTTTTTGCTAAAAACGGTCCGATATTTTCAATATCAGTGGAACTTTCGCTAGGAAATGGGGAATAAGTAGTTTTTTCGTATTTGGACTAATCTGTTGGTTTAGATCTTGAGATACCGCTACGGATACCCGCACCAGTGCCAGTAGTCATGATCCATTATAAATGTATATCCATCAATTATTTAAAACTTATTAATTATTTAAAAGGTAGGCTTCAGTACCGGCTGTAAAATACAGCAATTAGTTAAATTAATTACCATCAACCTGTCATTTACTCCAGTAAATATCACAGTAGGCCTATCTATACTTTGTACAATAGTACTGTATAATGCAGTATAATTCATTTTAATTATTATGCCTATAATTCTATAAGGCCTATAATTATTAGCCTATAATTCTCTACAATATACTGCCCTACATTGATACCGGTACTGATAGCGTAAGAGAACAGCGGTAGAGATACGGGTAGCATGGAACCTATAATCGTAAATATGACGCAAATACAAATTCATAATCAGCGGACATAATGCGAGTGATTTCAACGAACAAGAAAATTTATTCTGCAACAAAATTCTGTAATACGGTAGGGTCTAAACAGAATATGGACTATGGAGGCTATTCTTTAAAAAGGAAAAATTAATAAAAAGAAACAATAAATGAAAAAAGAAAATTGCTAAAGATAAGCAAAAAAAAATAAAAATAAAATTTTCAACTCATAAAAGAGAATAAGAACGAAAATCACCACCATTCAGGAGAAACATCTCAGCTTTATCTGTCAATTGAATCGAATTAAAATGGAATCGAATAAAGTTAAATAATAAGTAGAACGATCATAACGATGAATGAGATGTAGAAAATTAATTAATTAACAACATCCCGGAGCGATAAGATTTATATTTTTAATCAATATATTTTCATTTTTTATCTATTAGTTGTTCCGTTAATTTATTTTCCATTTTTCGATCAGTCAAATTTCTTTTCTTTTGCGCCTAGAACAATGCGTACAGGCGCGATAGAAATATATTATTATTATTATTATTCTTTGTTTATCTATCAGCTTTTCCGTCAATTTCTTTTCCATTTTTTTCTCTATTAGCTGTTCCGTCAATTTGTTGACCATTTTTCCACAAGATATTTCATCAATTTATTTTTCTTTTTCCCTATCAGATGTAAAGTCCATTTCTTTTATCAGTAGCTTCAACTATTTCTTTTCCGTTTTTTTTCTATCAACTGTTGCACACCCACGGTTTCATTCAGCTGTTCTTATATACAGGTAGGCCTAAGCTTTTAAGCAGCACGAGTTTTTGCAGCACGTTGTCGCCACCAACTTAAATTAAACGAACTAATTGAATTAGTTTAGTTTATCAGCACTACCATGGCATGGGTGACTATTCATTAAATTACCGTACGTTAAATGTGAATTTAGTCACAAAGGAATTTATGCTCTTCGTGACTGGGACTTTGACGTATGTAGATATTTCAGAGCGAATCATACTGCGTCGTCTTGGGAACTTAGTGTTAAAGAGAAGGGGATATTTGACGCAGCACGACGTGTCTCAGTTATATGAGGCACAAATTAATATTGAGAGATTCTATCACAAAATCTGTAATAACATAACATAATCAAAAAACCGTCTTTTGCATCAACTGCTTCACACAAATTTCGGCTTGGAAAATTTCTTATGAAGAATTAAGAATTCTTATGTTTAATATGGAATATATTTAAATATGGAATGTTTATTTGACAGTTTATCTCTGTTTATTTGCTCCCTCGGTCCGGATTATCAACACCACGTAACAGATGAGGGGACAACTGGTAGGATAAACTGTATCCCTAACAGTTCTCGGGTCTATTGATAACAGTAAAGTAATGTGGCTTCGTCGTTGGTCAACAAACAACGATTCTTAATGTTCTCTTGAGAATGTTTGGTAAAAACTCATATAACCAAACCACATAATAAATCGGTGTTGGTAATATTAAATCTCAATATTCTATCTAATATCGCGCACAATTTATAAAACCCAATGTTTACAATACATTCATCAAAAAGGTCAATAATCTGAGAATGATAAATCACATTATAGTCATTCTGGAAGAAAGCCTTATTCAATCGTAAAAATAGTTAATGATGATATTCAGGGACTCATGTCAGGTTGAAATTATTAACCTTGACTGTTAGTACATTATTAATAGTACTGTACTTATCACATTTAATGAGAGACTTTAAACATGAACCAGGGATGATGCTTAATAATCTACAATATATGATATGATGTGAGTAAGAAACAACTGTGTGACGTACCATAAGTTCTAAACCCCAATCTCTGTCATTTACTCCCAGGCTTCTGGTCATGCCAACTAAGCCGATGTCAAACTGCTCCTGAATTTATTCCAAGAAACTTCAAAACGTACATCCATCCGTTGATGCATAAACTATAGATTTTAAATTTCAGCACACTTCACCAGAAAGGACCTCATTGAGAATTATTACACAATAAATAGTATTCTAGAATTAATTGCCCTGGTTACAGACTCGGTTATTCCCCATTAATATAAAGCAAGAGCAGTTACTTCCCAAGTATTTCAAATGTATTTAAGCAATCGAGTTTATGTCTGAATCTGAAAGTTATGATGTAATAAGAACACTTAAAAGCGACAATGGCTGGCAAAGGGTACACCATAGCATTAATGGGGTCCGATGTTGCCAGAACAGAAATGGGGTCAAAGTAGTGTCTTACAAATTATATTTGGACGAGGCTACTGCAGCTCAACTTATTTGAGTCAGTGATACTATCTAAATAAATCTCTGACAAAAAATTTCTGGCTGCTAAGGAGGTTGGATTGCATATAAATGCTACCATAGACAGAATTCATGACATTTAAAGTTAATGGAAAGTTTGACAACAATTGATAATAATCAACTAAGGAAGGTTGACGACTTCGAGTACCTTGGGTCATGGATAGAGAGTAGCAAAAAGGACATAGAAGTTAGGAAAGCAAAGGCATGGGTAGCTCTATCAAAAATGGATACCATCTGGAAATCAGATCTCTCCAGGGACCTGAAGACTTTGCAGGACATTGCTTTCGCCGTGAGGACCAGCCAGTGCATAATCTTGTACTTTGGCAGCCTCATGGAGTGAATAAGCATGGTGGACAGCCCATGACTTTCTTGAGACGCATCTTAAAGGACACTGGCCTTAAAGATGCGGATGATCTAGCAAATGTCATGGGTGATAGGGAGTTGTGGCGGTGCAATTTTGTTGACAAGCCGGCACAGCATTCTTAAAAATGCAGCTGCAATGCAGCATGCCGATCCTAGTAGTAGTAGTAGTAGTAGTAGGGACCTGAAGACTAAGTTCTTTCGCGCCACAGTGGAAATTGTGCTTTTATACGGGGGAGAGACCTGGAAACTAACAAAATCTCTTGAAGAACGAATTTATGGTTGCTACACAGGACTACTAAGGGCAGCCCTAAATATCACCTGGAGACAACACATGACAAACGCCGAGCTCTATGGTACAATACCACCACCTGTATCAACCACACTCCGTGAACACAGATTAAGATTCAGTAGGCACTGCTGGCGAAGTAAAGACGAGGTCAAACCAGATCTACTTTTCAGGCAACCAACACAAGGAAAGCGTAGCCGTGGATGACCGGCTATAACATATAGACCAATTTGAAAGGGATACTGGACTTGAGAGAAACGAAATTGCGACAACTATGGAGACTCGGGACGCCTGGAAGGGTCTCCTTCCACTGTCCGAGTTCGCTCGACCTAGTAGTAGTAGTAAATCTGTGACAAATTACATGTACTGTAATTCTTAATTCACGCACATAAATAATCGACCAGAATCGATTTTGATAGCGCTGCTATAAATCGTGGAGAACAGTTACATTTGTCATACTACTACTACTAGGTCGAGCGAACTCGGACAGTGGAAATGAGATCCTTCCAGGCTTCCCGATTCTCCATAGTTGTCGCAATTTCGTTTCTCCCAAGTTCAGTATCCCTTTCAAGTTGATCTATATATGTTATGGCTGGTCGTCCACGACTACGCTTTCCATGAGTTGGTTGCCAGAGAAGTAGATCTGGTATGACCTCGTCTTTACTTCGCCAGCAGTGCCCACTGAATCTTAATCTGCGTTCACGGAGGGTGGTTGATACAGGTGGTATTGTACCATAAAGCTCGGCGTTTGTCATGTGTTGTCTCCAGCTGATGTTTAGGGCTGCCCTTAGTAGTCTTGTGTAGCAACCATCAATTCGTTGTTCAAGTGATTTAGTCAGTGTCCAGGTCTCACCCCTGTATAAAAATACACTTTCCACTGTGGCTCGAAAGAACTTAGTCTTCAGGTGCCTGGAGAGATCTGATTTCCAGATGGTATCCATTTTTGATAGAGCTACCCAAGCCTTTGCTTTCCTAACTTCTATGTCCTTTTTGCTACTCTCTATCCATGATCCAAGGTACTGGAAGTCATCGACCTTCCTTAGTTGATTATTATCAATGGTTGTCAAGTTTCCATCAATATTAAAGGTCATGAATTCGGTCTTGGTAGCATTTATATGCAATCCAACCTCCTTAGCAGCCCTCTCCACTTTATTTAGTAGAAGCTGTGCATCTGCTAGCGTATTAGAGAGCAGGGCGATGTCATCCGCAAAGTCGGTGTCTGTGACTGTAGTTGCCGGATATCTACTACTTCTGCGTTCTTGAAGTGTGAATCCCAGATCTTCACCCTTTGTGGCCGTCCTCATTGCGTAATCCAGCACAATTACAAATAGTAATGGTGCTAATGTGTCACCTTGCAGTACGCCAGCCAGGATTGAGAAAAACTCAGTTTCACCATCTGGTGAGAGTACCTGCGCTTCTGTGTCACAATATAACAATCCAATGCCAGCAACAATTACTTCCGGTATTCCATAAGCTCTTAGGATTTCAAGCATTTTACCTCTATGGATGGAGTCGAATGCCTTCTTGAAGTCCACAAAAGTCATGACATTTCAAAAGTTTATGACATTTGTCATAAATGACACAAATTTGGTTGGTTTCTTTCATGTCTGGAATGCAGGGTTCCACCCGAAATGATTAACTAAATCTTGCAAGCAAAAATGAATAATCAGGTGGTAAGAATTTGGGATTCATTGTAGCTGCCTTTCCAAATTCTGCAGTAACAGAGAAAGTTTTTCTCACCCAGAAGACCTTTAAAAACCTGAGTGTTTAAAGCTCATCTATCCCATCATAGTAGACATGTACCGAACAACAAGAGTCCCACAAGAAATGAAATCAAATAAGTTGGTGCCAGTTCCCAAGAAGGGCAACCTAACACTCTATGGTTCTTTTCGGGGAATCTCATTGATCTCGATTGCTGCAAAGCTATACAATAGGATTCTATTAAATCGCATCAGGGATCCCATTGAGAGACTGCTCCGTGGAAATCAGAATGGGTTCCGTAAAGGTCGTGGGACCATGGAGCCCATTTTGGCACTTAGAAGGATAATTGAAGAATTATCAAAAAAGAAAGACAGGCATCTGGCTGTTATCTTTGTTGACTTCTTCAAGGCCTTTGATTCAGTCTCTCGCTCACGTATGCTCAGCATACTTTCATTATATGGGATTCCTGATGAAATTATTGCAGCAATCAGATCAGTATACGATGGTTCGACAACATTTGTGTCTACTGTTGACGGTGACACAGAACCATTTGAAGTGTTATGGGGCGTCCTCCAAGGAGACACACTTGCACCATTCTTGTTCATTATTGTGGTTGACTATGTTCTACGCATGTCCTTAGATCATCATAATGATGATGGGGTGATGATAACTCCACCTACTGGCTCCAGAAGTCGAGGAAATCCTGCCAAGTACCTAACTGATCTAGACTTTGCTGATGACTTAGGAGTACTCTCAGAATCATTAGAGGGAGCCCAACGGCTCCTCAGCTCATTAGAACATGCTGCTTCTAGTGTTGGTCTTTTTATTAACTCCAGAAAGACCAAAATTTTGACAGTTAACTTTGAAAGTCCTCAGCAAATATCTGATCGGATGAGCATAAGCTCAAAGGATGGCATGCTTGAGCATGTGGACGACTTCTGTTACCTGGGATCATGGATCCGGAAGTCAGATGAGGACCTTCGAATACGTAAGGGAAAGGCATGGGCAGCCTTGAATAGGCTTTCCAGGATTTGGAAGTCACAGAGAATTAATCGGAAACTTAAGGTCCGATTATTTAGAGCAGCAGTAGTTCCAGTACTCCTCTACGGGAGTCCATGCTGTGCTCTAACTGCTGAGGACGCCAAATCTCTGGATGGCACATTCACAAGAATGCTACGCCGGGTTCATTGTGTCAAGTACAATGCACACATCTCCAACCAGACACTATATAACATTGGAGGTGTCTCATTGGTTCCCCCAAGCTTGACACTAGAACAAAATCGCCTCCGTTTTGCAGGACATTGCTTTCGCCGTGAGGACCAGCCAGTGCATAATCTTGTACTTTGGCAGCCTCATGGAGTGAATAAGCATGGTGGACAGCCCATGACTTTCTTGAGACGCATCTTAAAGGAGACAGGCCTTGAAGATGCGGATGATCTAGCAAATGTCGTGGGTGATAGGGAGTTGTGGCGGCGCAATTTTGTCGTCAAGCCGGCTCAGCATTCTTAAAAATGCAGCTGCAATGCAGCACTCCGATCCTAGTAGTAGTAGTAGAGCCACCTCGCGAACCAGAGGCGCATCCCATAACAGCAATACAACGGACTATAACCAGATATTCCACTTAGGTTTCCATTGTCATCCTCTTCATACATTACTGTAATCACAATGATAAACAAATATAACTGTATGGTAAAATCTTGGATGTAGATAGCCCTGCACTACAAGTACTTGCAGGTGCAGCCCTGTAGCAATTTATACGTTATTGGGTATGTAGGATCTATGCATTTAAGTGACATGCCCAGATCTTATTGGAATGCAGACAAACAGACATTCAGTCAGCACCCATACAATTTATTCAACACCTGATAGAAAAAAACGGAAATTAAATTGATGAAAAATATAAAAAATACAAAGGAAAATAAATCTACGGAACAGCAGCAATATAATGAAAATAATATATTAAATTAGAAAACCTGACCTTTTATAATTAAATTAAATAAAAATAAAATTAAATTATAAACATAATTTTACCCTTTAGTTAAATGTAAACATTCTCTTACCCGATAACTTAAATATAAACATCCTCTTACTTACCCAATAACTTAAATATAAACATCCTCTTACTTACCCGATAACTTAAATATAAACATCCTCTTACTGGTCAGTTTACATATTATTATAGATATTTTTATTATATTTATTATATTGTTAGTTATTTGTTAGTGGCTGGTCTATAAGTATACTCAAACGACATGGCTTACGATTAGTATCTACATAAAACTTTCTATTTATTTATTGTACATTACAAGCAACTTATTGTTTTGGTATTAACGGCTTTATGCTCCTGCGGGAGCAAATGCTGGTTAACTTTATTAAACATTATTTGTTATCCTGCTATATTTGATTTCCTTTAACTTTATTCGATGCTATTGTACGATATTATTATTACGGTATTATGCCATATCATTTATTATACAGTCAGATGAAACTTTTCTTTAGTAAACTTTTTCGTATCTGTTGCTCAGTGTTATGCGTCTATTGACCACTTAACTACTTGTAACAATTCCAGTAACAAAACAACTGTGGAACGGGCTGTGAATTATAAGATTGGTGGTGGATTTACAGCCCAGCCACTTTGACCTGAGTCATGTTGAATTCCGGGATGGACATACACTTCGTTCGCTCTAGTTTAATACCACTGGATTTTCCAGCTGGGTGTGAGAGATTTGGGAACCAAATCTCCGCCTACCATGCACTGAGCTGTAAGTCTGGTGGATTGATCATCAGGCGACTGGGCGCGGTACATCCCGGTTGAGGTGGTTGGCCCTACCAGTATAGAGCCTTACTATACTATCCTATCGTATATACTATCCTTCGTATTCACCTAGAAATGGATGCAACTCCAATTTATTTAATTAATATCACCTGGCAGCAATACTCGAGCTGAATATTTATTTATTCGTACTTCCCTCCTGCTTTACTCTAACATACTTGAGTCCGATGTTAGAAATAGGATATGCAACATAAGACTGCCTATTCAATATAAGTGGATTATATGGGGAGAAAGGGTCAGGGACTGGGAAAAGTGACTGAACTGGTTAGCGGTACTGTGAGATCTGAGTACGTATAGCGCTGGTTCAATCCCCGGCGACGTGCTTCCTCATTTTTTCAATTTCTGTACAAAACCATTCTATTACTGCTATAAATGTGTAGTAATACAATAATACAATACATTACATATCTGCGCTGCCACTCGGAGGATTCACCACGCCACAGGATAATGGATATCATTTGGAAGAGGTCGAATTGAGTAATTCTGAGAGTACTCCTAAGTCATCAGCAAAGTCTAGATCAGTTAGGTACTTGGCAGGATTTCCTCGACTTCTGGAGCCAGTAGGTGGAGTTATCATCACCCCATCATCATTATGATGATCTAAGGACATGCGTAGAACATAGTTACACAATTATGAACAAGAATGGTGCAAGTGTGTCTCCCTGGAGGACGCCCCATAACACTTCAAATAACACGTACACGTCAACAGTAGACACAAATGTTGTCGAACCATTGTATACTGATCTGATTGTTGCAATAATTTCATCAGGAATCCCATATAATGAAAGTATGCTGAACATACGTGAGCGAGAGACTGAATCAAAGGCCTTGAAGAAGTCTAACAGCCAGATGCCTGTCTTTCTTTTTTGATAACTCTTCAATTATCCTTCTAAGTGCCAGAATGGGCTCCATGGTCCCACGACCTTTATGGAACCCATTCTGAATTCCACGGAGCAGTCTCTCAATGAGATCCCTGATGCGATTTAATAGAATTCTATTGTATAGCTTTGCAGCAATCGAGATCAATGAGATTCCCCGAAAAGAACCATAGAGTGTTAGGTTGCCCTTCTTGGTAACTGGCACCAACTTATTTGTTTTCATTTCTTGTGGGACTCTTGTTGTTCGGTGTATGTCTACTATGATGGGATAGATGAGCTTTAACCACTCAGGTATTTTAAAGACCTCAGGGGGAACACCATCTACTCCACTGGCACGATTGGTCTTAATGCTCTTTGCAGCAGCCTTCACTTGTGCAAAGGAGATATTTTACTTCTATACATAAATTCTATAAATGTGCGTTGAAATCTCAACTTTGGTTTATTTTCCGAATCTCGTAGATTTCAATATTTGAAGCGCCACACCCTAATTTTGGTGCTCCAAAAAGGACGATCCATTGAGTCTTCAGACTTCAATAATATTTTCAATCGATTTAGCGGTCCAGAAAACCTATAAAAACGCATTGAAATCAAAAGATGGGGGTATTTTCCGAATATCGTAGTACTCAAAATTTGAAGTGACACGCCCACTTCTTAGGTGCACGAAAAATAGCATCCAGTTCAATTTTCGGAAATGGAATATAATCACATTCGATTCAGCGTAGTGAAACCTACTGATGCTAGCCAACAATGCCACACTATCAATTTTTAGAATATCAAAAAAATGTATATTTTGTCCTGGGACTACTTCTATTTTTCATGAAAATTATTATACCCACCTTATGAAATTTTCATTTTTTTGGATTTGAAAATGTTTTTGTTTTTCGATAATTTTTTCACCTACAGCCCAAATTTCGTAGGATCTTATTGGATGATTACAAAAATACAGCTGGGGGGGGGGGGGGGGGGGGGGCGAATCGACACCCCACCAGTGGTCTAAACGGTCTATGGTCTAAACACCCCAGTGGTAATAGGGTTAAGAGCGGCTGTCAAAAAGGTAAGGAATTCGATCCCTTTAATGTGTTTCGCAAAGCTACCACAAATATTACAAATTATATTCTGTTTAACGGTCGAATGGAATATGATGATCCGGATCTTATAGATCTTATTGAAGAATCTTACAAAATTTGTAAATTATTCGCTGTAGTTTTCTTTGTTCCTACTATTTTCCAAAACATGTTTATGAAATTTGGGAAGATTAGTCGTTACAGATTGAAACCACAATCATCGATCGAAAAGTTTATTGACAATCATAAAGTTAGTATTGATTATACAAGACCTCCCAGAGACTTTATTGATGAACATTTAATGGAATTTAAAAGTCTTCAAAGCAAAGGAGACAAAAGAATGGAAATGTATGACAATGCAAATTTGAAAGCTTCAACAAGAGATATATTCATAGCAGGTTCTCAAAGTTCTGGTTCAGCATTATACTGGTTTATTCTCATCATGGCATCTTACCCTGAAATACAGAATAAATGTCAGGATATATTAGATTCAACGGTTGGCAGAAAGAACAAGCCCACACTCGATGACATCAAACAGAGTCCCTACTTCCAAGCTTGTATACTGGAATTACTTAGATTCGCATCAATTTCTCCAACAACTATTCCTCATAAGGTGAAATATCCGCTAGAATTGGAAACGTATACAATTTTTCCAAGCGACCTTATATTTTCTAATATTTGGTCGTTGTTACGAGATCGTTCTGTTTGGCAGAATCCCTTCGAATTTTATCCTGAGCACTTTCTATCCCCCGATGGAAATTCTGTTGTAAAACCAGAACATTTCCAAGTGTTTGGGATTGGCTTAAGAAGCTGCGTAGGTGAGAAGTTAGCATTAATGGAGATTCAATTATTTGCTAGCTATCTTATACACATGTTCACATGGGTTGTGGATGGGCCACTTCCTGATCTGCAAGATGTAAACCCAGATGGAGCTACTTTAATTCCGAATCCTTATCGAATCAAAGCCATTCAAAGGAATTAATGATATTACATAAATATATGTTATTTGTTTCTGCATTTTTGTTTCCGCATTTCACATCTGCCACTAAACAAAAATACACAAACATTATTCTATTCTCACATCAAATGTATCCGTTTGTAAACTTTTTCGCATAAATGTGTACCTGAATTAAGTCAATTGTGCTTGGGCTGTACATTTACTCTTGTATGTCTTGTCGCGTCTGGCTTCTATTGTATTTCTGTGGAAAAAGTGTGGAAAATCTACAAATATTTTTATAACCAATAATTATTTTATTTATTTACGTCATTAACGTTCATCATAAACGATCAGTTATTCTCTGTAACCTGCATGGACCCGAACAGCAATAGTTTGTCTATTGGAATGATTGTGATGACATTATTATCGTACCCATATAACTGACAGTTGTTGCAATGCCAGTTCTGTAAGAACAAATCCACATCATTTTTCTTCCAGTATTACATCCAATGACAGATTCCCACCACACCCTCATCGCAACACCACACTACTTACTTACTGTATTGCTATATGGACTGATCAAACCGCAATCAGAACATCCCACTCTCAAACAGTAAACTCACCATGCACCGTGAACAGAATATGTACATGTTTTTGGAATACTTCTTTGTCATTATAATATATGTAATGTTTCTTATGGTATGGAAGTGTCTCTGTCGGGACTCAAAGATTGAAGGTTCATATACAATAGTTCATATGGTTGTTCTGGTAATGAAAAGGATTCAGTGCTGCCTATCTACAGTTTGTTCATCCAACACGTTGTTTGCATGGTTCTATTATACTGAATCGATTTGAGAATTAGAGTCCAGTTTGGGAATATTAGTCATTCGTCTATCAACTATCAAAATATGAAATATATGTTGCCATACCAATTGTCATCTTTTGATAGACTGCATCACATGTGTACAGTTTACATGTGTAATTATAAGCATTCGAAAATTCCCAACAATAATGATAGACTATTTTATTAAGTTTTATTAACCATCAGTATGGGGTTGGCTGAAAGTAGCTAAAACAATTCACTGCGTTTATTTTGATTGCACTGTTATATTTATGTTTGAATTTTGATCAACTTCTTTCCTGAAATTCAAAATGGAAAGAAAATAATATCAGTTAAAATCAGCTGTCTTTCAGATGATATGAAGATAAATTTAATAAGTAAGTAACATGGTGACGTGACCCGACCATGTAAACTGGTAGCGGTGCCATAAAATAAGTGATAAAGCGAGATTTGTTACTACAGTATAGTTACTTTCAATAACGATATCTGTAGATCAGCTGAGTTTGACTATCATATTGTTGCCAATATATGTTTTGCTATTGCTACTAATATATTATAGTGAATTGTTGTGGATGTTTTCATCCATATCCTTGCTTGTGCTGCTTAGAATATAAGTAAAATGAAACAACTGACAATTGTGAGCGCGTTAAGGCGTCACATGGACATCGAATAAAAACCCCTTGTTTTTCCCCTCTTTTAATTGAGAGTTAGATGCTTTTGAAATGCTCAAGTTTCATACAAAACTTTCTTATTTATTTTACGTTTAATATGTCATGTCAATCAAATACTGAAATGCAATTACGAAATTATTACTCGAATATAAAACGATGTACAGCAATTTATAGTAATTTATAGCAATAGCAATAACATTAGCAATATCATTTGCAATAGCACTAAATAAAACTGTGGGGCTTTGTTACGTATCACAATAATTACCACAATACATTGAACATTATAGTATTTTTAATTTTGATACCGTACCATATAAAATAAGCCCCCCACAATATAAATAATCCCGTGAAACCCTAGCGCAAACTAGCCCTATCACATCCCAGACTGAACCGGCCAACAGCCCGAAATAGGCCCGGCTACTCCATATACATTGACGGATTCATATTACCGCTACCGGTACCATCAAAATACTGAATGTCACACTGCCACCGGAAGTCAGATATCAGATAACAATGATAATAATAGTAGTAATAATAGTTCTAACACTGCTGTGTCATGCCTATATATATCAGCTAGCAATACGCCATCTTACGTCTAGTAAATGAACATGATATGTTCTATTTGCAATAATACAATGGGCTACATACAGTATAATAATGCAAG
Organism: Nemertoderma westbladi; assembly: GCA_032718475.1. Taxonomy (NCBI): domain Eukaryota; kingdom Metazoa; phylum Xenacoelomorpha; order Nemertodermatida; family Nemertodermatidae; genus Nemertoderma; species Nemertoderma westbladi. The sequence continues at coordinate 11,066 of JAUCBJ010002986.1, read as the reverse complement.
CAGATAACGATCCTGCCTATGGGGCGAGCCACAAAGTAAGTTAGACTGTAAACTTGGTTAATAACATTAACTATTTTGATAACTTACGTAAATATACTAATTAGATTAAACTGCCATCAATAATGTTATCCCGAAACAGTATAACGTAAATAATACGCGCTTACACCCACCACCAGTGAATTTTCTCAAATTCACGACTGACAACAAATATACACGGCGTAATTATTTTTACATATTGCACAAGTAATATATTTATAATTAGGATATAGGTAAGACATACTACAACGGATACTTCGAGTTATAATATAAAATTAAGACTGATTAAGTAAGATTAAACTTTATCTGAATCAAAATTCTCTACTTAATATAATTTTTAGATGTTTGTATCTTATCAATAAAATGTATTGAGAAAATAAATGTAGTAAATAAACATACCATACATTTACGTGGAATTCAAATATAACAGAGATAGACTTTCTTTAGTACAATATAATACAAAATAGTCTTTCTTTAGTGCAATATAATACAAAATAGTCTTTCTTTAGTGCAATACAATACAAAATAGTCTTTCTTTAGTGCAATACAATACAAAATAGTCTTTCTTTAGTGCAATATAATACAAAATAGTCTTTCTTTAGTGCAATACAATACAAAATAGTCTTTCTTTAGTGCAATACAATACAAAATAGTCTTTCTTTAGTGCAATACAATACAAAATAGTCTTTCTTTAGTGCAATACAATACAAAATAGTTTTTCTTTAGTGCAATACAATACAAAATAGTCTTTCTTTAGTGCAATATAATACAAAATAGTCTTTCTTTAGTGCAATACAATACAAAATAGTCTTTCTTTAGTGCGATATAATACAAAATAGACTTCCTTTAGTGCGATATAATACAAAATAGACTTCCTTTAGTGCGATATAATACAAAATAGACTTCCTTTACTTTAAGGTGTCAGTGATCGGGGTAGCGTGCCATATACCAATGGCGGGGTCTCGAGCGTCCCGATTGCGATGTCACTAGGGAACTGCGACTGCAGGACGAATACCATGCTACTGGGAAATTAATAAATGATTTACATTCTAATAAGTATCAGCTCCAGCCCGTAGAGTTCGTTGAGGAACGCGAGTGGCTCATAGCCAGACTACCTGACGTCGAATTCGAGTTTGTAGTCGTAATGGGCGAATAATATGAACGCTTGGTATGGTTAGAGCTTCAAGAGTCCATAACGGCGCCGGGTAAAGGTAATTGAACCTCTCTCTGTGCATTTCGTCCCTCCAACTAGGGCCTATGATATCCGCCATGTCGTTCCACACATGTCGAGGATACTCGGGGAACTCGATCCGTTCATCCATTTATGAGCGGTTCATTCCGTCTGCGTTCCACCAATATGTTTCCTATAGAGTTTCTTAGTCAGTTGTATGCCAGTCTAAAACAGCTATCGGACTTACAGTTCCTGGGATCAATAGTAAGCGCTAGAAGTAATCATTTGTTTGATCAATTAAAAGTTGATCATACGTAAGTTATTATAATTGGTTTAGCCAAAAGCGAAGACTTACTTATGCTATGTTGATTGGAACTGGCTGAAGTCATTCCACAACACACCATAAGTTTCAAGTAGATAAAATACTAATTTTGCAGAATGGACCGCGAAAAATATCGTGATACATAACTTCTATGCCAAAACTTAAATTTTATTTAACGATCCCAATTTTTAGTTAAATTATTTAGATGGAGCATAAAGCCAACAACACTAACTTAGCTATGAAAATCGTGCAAGACACATACATGACGTTGATTTAATTAAATAGTAATGTATTTAATTAAATAGCGATACAGTCATTACGTAATGCGGACCATATATACGTACAGGTACACCTACACAGACACCTATACGCGACATATATACTAAGTAAGCATACACACAAAGTATATTGACAAATCAGCTCCCTGTTGCGCCACAGGTCCACATCCTGAAAAGGTAATGAAAGATATTAGTTGCCCCTACCCTACATTACTCACTACGAACTTAGATATATTATTATATATTTTACACACGTCTCCCATCCAACACACCCCACATTAAAGCTTATAAGCTTTAAGTACGCCTTAAAGGAGACGTGAACTAATATATGTGACTTTACCTCTATTTATTTATAATCGCCAGTCACATTCCGCGTTTCCTCCAACAAACAGAGGCGCTGGACTGGGCGTTGATAGCTACTATGTTTGTATTTACCATCCTTCGTTTGGACACATTTTGAAGTACGAATTTCAACTGATCGTACGTGTCCGTCTGCGGACTTGAATGTTTTTGTGACAACTGCTGTTAGCCACTGACGACGAGGAATATTTTCCTCAGTCATTAGTACATGATCACCAACCCGCAATGACCGTTTGGTGTTGTACCATCGGAGTCGTACTGACAATGAGGGAATATAGACCCTCTGGAATTCGTCCCACCACTGGTCAGCAAGGTACTGATTTGCTCTCCACATCTTTCGAGAATGAAGATCAGCCTCTTCGGATATTGCTACCGGAACAACACCTGGTAACCCTCCGTTAAGTAGGTGAGCGGGAGTCAATGGTGTTGAGTTAGGATCCGTTGCTGAGAATGGGCATAGAGGTCTAGAGTTTGTCATACCTTCTATTTCAACTAAAAGTGTAACAAACTGATCGTCCGTTAGTGTAACTTTCAGAGGTACTACTTTATATATGGCATTCTTTATGCCACGAATGAGACGTTCGACAATTCCAGTGCGCCATGGAGCAGCAGGTGTGTTAAATTTAAACTCTATCCTGTTTGGATATTTTGGGTCTGACAATTCTGAGTATATTTTATTCATATCCCACCTTTTCATGGATTTATTTATTTCTGTTTCGGCTCCTGTGAAGTTAGTACCATTGTCTGCTATTATTTTCTTAATAGAAATATGACGTGACAGGAATCGTCTGAGACAAAGTATAAATTCGTCTGTTGACATGCCGGTCACCCTATCGAGGTAAACAGCTCGTGTAGTGGCACAAGTGTAAATAATACCCCACCTCTTGACCATTGTACGAGCTCGTTTAACCTCAATGGGCCCATACATGTCCACAGCTGTATAAGTAAAGGGGGGTTCATTTGTAGCGAGACGTTCAGGGGGTAGTTCACCCATGACTTGTTGTAGTAATGGAGCATTAAAACGTTTACACATAGTGCATAAACCTAGAACTTTATCTACAGCTGCCCTCTGTTTAACCAGGTAGTACTTGATGCGTAAAATCGACAATACGTGGGAACGACCAGCATGTTTGTTTGAAACATGAGTGTCCCATATCAACTGGTGCTGTGTATTACCAGATGAGGGAATTAGTATAGGAAACCGAAATTGGTCACTATAGGAACCTTTCGGAAATCTAGAACCTAAAAGAATAAGTCCATCCCGCATAACAGGAGAATACTTACCTATGGGTGAACTTTGTGCTACTGGTTTAAAATTAGATAGAGCATGATACTCTTTATTGAAATGTTCATACTGCTCTACCCGGAGTATTTGTTTTTCTGTCTCATTTAATTCGTCGGCAGTTAGGTGCCTAAGTACATTAGGTTTGTCTAACGGTTTGTTGGAGTCTAAAGAATGCTCATATAAGTGATAGTGGAATAGCCTGCGCAACCAGGTTATTGCTCGTACTGAGACTCGCCATGATGACTGGACATCAAGAGCATGTTTGAGTGATGGTAATATTATACATCCCGTAGGAGGTTTTGGAATATAATCAAATTTACCATCACAATAGTTGTTAGATATTATTTTGCTGCCTAAAGATAACTTCAGGTTAAGATTGGCATCTTCCTCTATATACATTTCTACAGGATCTTCAAATAACATAGGGAGGTCCAATACATTTATATATGTTTGTTGTTCAGTTGACTTATCATTAACAATTGTGCCAAATAAGTTAAAATCGTCAATATCAGGGCTATATGTCTGGCTGTTAGTTTGAATATTGGCGTTTACCAATAAATCCAAATTACTTGTTTCAATACCAGTATAGGATGACTTGTAACTATCTAAAAATTTTGCATACAAAGCAACTTCGCTGTGTTTATAACTATCATTGTTCTTACAATGGTTAACACCTTTTGATTTTGGTTTAACTATTTCTGCTTCGATTGGTAATCTACTAGTGATTATCTCGGGGTCTTTTGGCCACTGATCTTCGCTGGATTTCAAAAACTGTGGGCCGTCAAACCAACTCTGTGTTAGAATAAATTTGTCTGGTAGGGCGCCCCTTGATGCCACATCTGCAGGGTTAATTTGACCAGGGATGTGTCGCCATTGGCTAGCTGTAGATTTATCCAATACTTGCTCACGTCTATTAGCGACATACTTCTTTAATGACACATTGGTTCTAAGGTAAGCAATAACCAAGGTTGAATCCGTCCAATAGTGAACTGATATAATATCCATCTCTATTTCCTGTAATACAGTGGAAGTTATATTAACAGCTACAACTGCTGCCTGGAGCTCCGCTCGTGGTATAGTTAAATGAGTGAGGGACAGAGTTTTGGCTTTGCTTGTAACAAAACTAATTGGATGAGATCCATCAGAGATGCATTGAGTGTCTCTTAAGTAAAGTACAGCCCCCATGCCCTCCTGACTACCATCACAGAAAACATGCAGATGATACGTGCTATTTGGCGGTCTCCCTGGAAAATACATTCGAGGTATATGAATTTGATCGATGATTGGTATTTGTCTTGACCAGTTCTCCCACTGAAATACTGATTTATCGTCTAATGGCTGGTCCCAATCAAGGTCCATTAACCACATTTGTTTTACTAAGTTTCTTGCTACAAGTATAATGGGGCTAATAATATTTAAAGGGTCATAAAGTTTGCTGGCGAAACTTAGACAAGTTCGCTTGGTCCAAACAGGTGGTTTATCCATTCCACGGAAAGACACAGAAAGCTCATCAGTATTGGGGTCCCATCCCACTCCTAGAAATTGTGTGACAGGAATAGGTATTGAAGAAAAATCTTCGATTTTATCAACACGGTGTTCAATGGGAATTGAATGTAAGAAATCTTTAGAATTGGAGATAAACTTTGCGAGATTAAATGATCCAAGTTTCAAACAATCTATAAGTCCAAGCGCCAGTTGAACAGCCTGCTTGCAGTCGTCTAACGACTTCTCTCCATCGTCAACGTAGAATTCTTTCATGATAGTATCATGTACCAAGGCAGGGAACTTATCACGATTGTCTGTAGCTGTTTGTCGTAAGGCGAATGAAGTGGTTGCAGGGCTATCGCGTTTACCAAAACAATGAACCTTAAACTGATACACCTCAGGTTCAGCATCAACATCTCCATCAGGCCACCATAAAAATCGAAGAGAATCTGAATCACATGGGTAGCAATGCACTTGGTGAAACATAGCATCTATGTCACAGGTAAATGCTACTTGTCTTTGTCTAAATCGTAATTGGATACCCATTATATAGTTTGTAAGATTTGGACCTTCCATTAGCTCATTATTCAATGAACATCCTTTATAAGTCGATGCACAATTTCCCACAACTCGAACCTTCCATGGTTTCTTTGGGTTAATCACATAGTGATGTGGAATATACCATGTACGTCTACTGGTTGACTCTGGATTTTTGACCTTTTGTAAATAACCAGAAGCAATATAGTCATTGATTTGAGTTTTATACATGCTGTAAGCCTCAGGATTTTTCCGTAGCCTCTGAGCCAATTGGCTCAATTGTCGCTTAGCAAGGTTAATATTATTAATGAGAATGGGATCATCACGTTTCCATAACATTCCCACACAGTAATGTCCATTTTCCAGCAATTTAATTGTTGTCTCCATTATCTTAAAAGATCTCTTCTCTTCGATGGAGGCCACACGATCATGAGATCCCTTCTCAGGAGCATCTCTTTCAAAGTATATTCTAACAGCTTCATCAAGTTGATGGTCTAGACTTATTCTATGATAAATTTCAGTAACTAAGTCAATATCTGTTGCAACTCTGGGGTCCTTTAAGAGCGTCTGAAAAGGAGTAAGTAAAGCAAGATCATTATCTGACATTATAATATTGTGAGCCATGGATAGAGATATATCTGGTTTGCAGATAGAGAGATAGTCATCATAGCAATCATCTTGTTCATAAGATGCTGTTTCTATTGTAAAGAGAACACTTGGGTTATTATATAACTTAGTATCAATTTTCTCCTTAGGTCCTCGACAATACCAGCCAAGGATAGTTCTTGATGCATATGGTTCTCTAACACCAGGATGTAAAGGACGAGTCTCATATACAAAATGTGCTTCATATATGTCTTGACCAATTAGTGCTGCAACATCAGGGAAATCAACTACTACAGATGGAATGCCCATAGACTCAAATCGCTGACATTCTTCGTGGCTCCATATGTATGGTTTTTCAAATGAGGTCATAAAACCTTCAATAGCAGAAAATTTGCAATTGCGTAATGGTAGATTTGTATGATAATTTAATGGCTCGTGCGCTGCAGCTATATCACATGTAATAGTATTTGTAGTTAATGGTGCTATATCCCCAATTGTTTTCACATTTAGACCACTAGTTTCACCAATATCATGACATATCAAAGATGCAATATTTTTGTCCATAAATGAAATTGAACTGGCTGAGTCTATCACAGCATAAACTCTAACTTTACCTCGATCACCAATAAGTGTGATAGGTACGACATTAAATGATCTCATGTGAGCTACAGACGATCTTGATGCCATGGTCCGAGTAACACCAGTAAAACCAATCACATTATTGTCTTCAACTATTGATTCGCAGTCAATACTGTCAATCTCATCCATTGATGCTTTATCATCATCTTCGGCTACTGTGAGGTCAATAGGATGACCTGTATATGTAGTACCTGTAGTTTTATCATATCTATTTGCTACAGATTTTGCTTTATTAACAACAGCAGCATCACTATGAAGTAAGGTATTATGACGTCTATTGCACAAGTCACATGTACGTTTAGATGTGCAATATCGTCGTGTATGACCATCGCGAAGGCAAAGATAGCATATTTTCTTTGCTCTTGCAAATTCTCGCCTTTCTCTAAGAGACATCTGTATGAAATCACTACATTTATATAATAAGTGGTCAGAGTTACACTTTATACATTTCGTGTTGTTAATCACTGCTAGAGTATATCCATCAGAGTATTTATTAGTAGTGGTATATTCTTCAGACATACCTGGTTCAGCAAAAGATATATTACTTCTGCCTACAACTCTACTGTTTCGGACTGTGCTGCTACTGTATAAAGGACAATTTTCCGTCATCGCTTCATCATCTAACAGTTCTATCATATCATCCAGGTTAGGGAATCTCCCTGTTAATCGCTTTGTCTTCCTTGCTTTGTAAGTCCACTTTCTACGTAACTGATCATAGAATCGTCTTACTATTTTCTCAAGGGTATAATGAGTATCAAGGATAGGTAGTTGGTTAATCTCAGTTAGGCGTTGTTTAGCTGAAACTAATTGGTGATAAAATAATAATATACCACGTGGTCGCCCAATAATACCACCATCAGTTAGACCATTAATGATCTGAGAAGCAAAGACATCACTATCACCATAAACACGCTCTAACGCTTTCCAAGATTGATTAAAGGCATTTGAAACTCCATCGTAGTTCTGTAGGAGTTCACGTGGTTCAGGACCTAGCATGGAATACAAGTAATCAAATCTTTCTTGTTCGGAAAATGGTTTAGATAGGACTCTTTCCTTAAAGCTGTTAGAAAATCCCAACCACCCTTTTGGATCCCCATTAAACTTGAGGAGTGCAAGGCTTGGTAGAGTATTGCGTGCTGACCATTTTGTTAGTTCTTCTACAATAAGATGAGGCGTTCTGTCTAATATTCCAGGAATTTTGGTATTATAAGCGAGTGCTGGATCTGGCAACTCAAAAGATTTTCTTGGGTTGGAATTCACTCCATTATGATTTACATTATGATTGTAATTAGAACCAGGTGTTATAGTATTAACTGTATCTTTTACAACCTGTAAATGTGCAAGTTCATCTTCAAAGGTTACATTTTTAGTGTTATTTAAGTCGCATTTATTACCTTTGCCATTTGATATACTGAGTCTCTCCATTTCTGATTGTCGCATTGCAGCAGCTGACATATCTTTGATTATTGCTGCTTGGTTTTCCTGAGCATCCATTTCATTTAACTGCTTCTGACTCTGGCTACTAGATTTCGAAGGAACATATATTCTAGTATGAGGAGAATGAAAGTAATCTTCGCTATCTGTTACTTTAGAAAATGGAAGATCAGTACATTCATATTTAACTTGGGTTTCCATTGGTTCTACCTGCTGCTTATATTGATTCCTATCCAGTTTTGTAGATTCCCTAGATAATGGATTATTATTCATATTCATATAGTCATCAAATTTCTTAACACAATTTTCTGTGACTATACTTTCAATGCGTTGGCTTAAACCTTTAATATATGTCTCAAACTCTGGCTGACTGAATTGTATCATATTAACATCTGGAGATAATGAAATTGGTTGTTTTATATGTTTTCCCATTGGCTGATGTTCTTGTAAGAATGGTTCATCAAAGTTAACCTCACCTTTATTTATGGTAGCATGAGTTTCATTTACATAATTAGAGACCTTATCAATACTACTAACCATCCTCATATTTTCAGGGTTTTGTATCTCGATTGGTGCTGGGGAGGATGAAAACAAAGGAATACCTGCATGTTGGATATGTGATGATTGTTGAGGTGGTACAAGATAACTTTGTTGGTGGTAAACTATGTTATGAGGCTGATCATGGGAGTGTGTGGATAATTTACTTTGGATAGCTTTCGAAGCTGCAGCTGATTCAATGTGATGTCTGTGGATTAATTTGTCTACCTTACTTGGTTGACTCGCTCTATCAGATATTTCTTTCAACTGTGCATCACATTTAGTTGCTTGGTCATGTATTTCTGCAAGTGCCTTGAATTTGGTTACATTTTCAAGAGTTTTAAAGTGGTTTCTATCATCTTGTTCATCCTTTTGTAGCTCTTCTATTTTACATTGCAAACTTCGACGCTGCTCTTCTCTAACCCGACTTAGGTGACTCTGCAGGTCAGCAAGGTTAACTAATTTGTCATTCAATTCGGTTTGTCTTCGATCCTGATAAGATGAAAATTCATTCTGCACTTGTTCAGCTTCTTGTAGTGTGGATGACACACAGGACACATTAGATACATGATGTACAGGTTGTAATGGTACCTGTGAAACTGAATCATCTGGGGTCACTGTAAACTGAGTTATTTCTTGGTCGGTATGGTAAAATTTCAATATATCCAGATCCTTTACATAATCAGCTTCCAACAGTGTGATAACTTCAATAATACGGTTGTAAGATTGACTATCTGATAAATATTTTGCCTTGTCTAGAAACAGTGTACAATTTTGTCTTGTCTCAGTATAACGTTGTATATATTTCCCAAGAATTTCATTTCGTACAACTCGACTAGTTTCCTTAGCCCACTGCGTGATCAGTTGCTGTGATAGTTTCTTAAAACTACTACGTGAACCATTGGCTTGCCTATAGGGGTTCTTACCATCATCATAGTAATTACGTACAATGCCAGAGGTGGCAGAACCAGCAGGTTGCATGGCTGCGGATGAGGGATTCCGAGTAGGACGTGATGGCTCAGGATCCACTCGTGTTGATGTTATGGTGCTCAAATATTGCTTTGGTACACTATTAACAGTATGCATAGAACCAACAATTTCTCCGCCATGTTGTAAAGTATTTGTCTGAGTAGGCTGATTAATATTTATCTGCGTATTGCCTTGTAAAATAGCATCATCACCAGTGGTATGTGCAATAGGAGGCAGTGCCACATTGTTATTCTCTGTTGATTGATGTACATTATGTGTACTGGTATCGCTAATGGCAGAAGAGTCTCCGCCTACCACAACCACAGTGTTAATAGGGCTGTTACTGGAAGAAGATAAAGCAGTACTATTGGCTGTTGTTTGGCGAGGTTGTTGTATATTAGACATACTCGATTATGTAACAGAGTGTATTATATTATAGACAATTTACTAATTTATTATGTATTAATAAGACATAAAATAAATGTCTACCGGTACTCAGATCACAGTATTTTATAGACCTATATAATATTAATATATATAATGTTGCCCATGGCTGTATGGTGAGATACTGGTAAATATAATGTTTAAATCAAATGTAATTTAATGTTCTGTTTAGCTAGTAATATTTTCAGTTTGTTACTGTTACTAGAACAGTAGAAAGTAAGAATGTACTAATGCAGAATGTAGACCTAATGCCTATAATAATACCGGTATATATTATATATATATATACTGAAACAGCATATGGGTTTGGTACATTCAGAAGAACTAGCTATCAAAATGTTAGAGTCAGTGGGCCTACACGAATAGGCCTGATACAATGGCATGTAATGGTATACATGCAGCTGATTCACTGGCACGATTAATATGCCTGATATTGTTGTCTGTCTCAACAGGATAAATAACCCAAGTATTACAGTATTAACGGCCTAGGTGGTAGGCCTATGTGTTTTAGGCTTATTTCTGCCTTTTACGAAAATATTCAATTCATACAGTAATAAAATAATTCTGAATGTCATGCGCATAAAATAAATGCGGCAAAATACAATCGTTAAAATTAAAATTATGCTTTAGTTTATAATAGCAAATCAGGCTGAAGACACAGCTCGGTGTCTTAGGATTACAGACGTATGGCTAGTTACGAACCATTAATAACGCAGCATGTATGTTGTGGTTCATACATGGTACATATATATATATCTGTATATATGTAAATAAACTAAATGCTGAAATACTGAAATACCCTTACCTGAGAGTGGAGAGTGTCAGGCTACAGGATACATCACTCCATAAAGGCATGTGCGTCTGCCGATTCCGTATGTCAATTTATTGCAAGTGTCAGAGTATTACTGTCAAAATTATGTACAGTTATACAAACCCTTGGATTCTGAATGACTGACTGGTGGC